>MU789866.1:21682-36428 GCA_026770625.1 Nicotiana glauca
GTCAGTCACCTAACGAGTCGGCCGAGGCAATCCAACTTTTGAACAAGGATGCTAAAAGAACATTCCTTGAGTACTTTATATACTTTGAGCTAGACAATAGAACTAGTTTTCAAATGAGCTTGTTATAAACGTTAACTTAGTTTTGTTAGCTTAATGTTATCTAATGTGACGAATTAACTACTTTTATATTTTGTTGTGTTTTAGTGTTGTTGTTGTTGGCATAAAATGCCTGTTTAGGATATTTGGTATAAGCTGACAGGTGGTGTAGCAGCCAAAACATGCAGTTTATGCCAAAAATATACCAAAAAAAGCGACCAACTTTGGTCTCCAGTTGGTCGCTATTCACTTTTAAAAAAAATCTGGGAAATAACGACCAACATTGGTCGCTACTTAATTTTAAAAAATCAATTTCTGGTAATTTTGTTTACCCAGTTTTCTACAAAAAGTGACCAAACTTGGTCGCTATTTCATTAAAAAAATAAAATTTCTAGTGATATAGCAACCAAAGTTGGTCGCTAAAGTTTAAAAAATAAATTAAATTCATGGATTTAGGGACCAAAGTTGGTCGCTAGTTTAATAAAATAAATAAATTATTGAATAAAAAAGCGACCAACCTTGGTCTCTAGTTTTCAGATTTTAAAATATAATATTTGGATTAGAGACCAAAGTTGGTCGCTTTTTAATGATTAATAATAAATAAATAAATAAAGTATTTTATATTTAGAGACCAACTTTGGTCGCCAAAATTATATTATTAAATTAATAAAGCGACCAAAGTTGGTCTCTATAGTCAATATCCGGAATATTTGGTCCATTTAGCTTAGAGAACAAAGTTGATCGCTAATTAGCGACCAACTGTGGTCCCTAAATAAAAGAGACCATCAATATAGCTACCAGATCCGTTTGGTCGCTTTTTGGTCGCTTTTTAGCCTAAAAGCAACCAACGCTGGTCGCTTTTTGCGGTCGCTTTTAGGCGGATTTCAAGTAGTGTGAAACTCACAGATTTCGCAATCCAAACTTTAGCGCATTGGTTTAGATCCCACATATTAACCTCAACACCCTTCCTGATATATCAAAGAAGAGGTCATTAACACACACGCTATTTCCGTCATCAATGTTATCTTCCAAAACCCTATATTCACGATTACTCACCTACCAAACAATGCATAGTTTTCATCTGTATCTACCTTGGAGCACAAATACTACCTGAACTGAACGGCTGAACCACAAACATTCCATGTTGTTTGAGTACCTTCACTACCAGAATCTTTAAGTGACTTTGACATTTTAACACACTTCATGCTTGCTTGTCCTTTTCTTGTGCATGTAAGCAGGGCACATGACCTATAAATGTATAAGAAATTATATAAATATAAAATCAAGAAGAAAAAACTTTCAGAAACAAGCCTGATGTCCTCTGAGTGAGATTCCTCAAAAATGATGCCATATGTCTGAGGCAATTTTAATCTTAAATCCACATGCAGACCAACACAGACCAAGCAAACCACTTGCAATGCTAGTTACTTACCAGTAGTTAATAACTCATTTCAAATACTATTAAAATAAAAGGCAGCCCGGTGCACTAAGTTCTCGCTATGTGCGGGGTCCGGGGAAGGGCCGGATCACAATGGTCTATATCGTACACAGCCTTACCCTACATTTCTGCAAGAGACTGTTTCCACGGCTCAAACCCGTGACCTCCTGATCACCATCCTAGACGATGTTGACTCTGGATCTTATGGAATATGAAATGATACTCTAGTGACCATCAATTTTTCCGATCTTCACCTATTGGGTACATGCCAGAAGTTTATAATTACATTTGTATACGGATATTCATAAGAAGTTGCGCAGTTCATGGATAGCAAATGGGATAACAGGCGGTTAACTCTTATCCCATGTTGAGTTCAAGTTTGGCCTTCATATCATGTGGAACACCAAAAAATACACATTTAGTTCATGTTTTCCACGTGGTTAACAGACAAGGGTCTTGCTAACACAAGCTAACATAGAAATAGTATTGTTCTAGATTAAGCCAAGAATAACAAGTCGCATATTACTCATCTCTTTGCTTCATATTTGCAGTAGATTTTTTTTTAACAAAGGTGGTGTTCAGGCTAACATGTGCGCACCTTGACTATTCCACCAAGTACCAGGTACTAGCTACCTCAAATCAACATAGGTACCGAGTGGTTAGACAGATAGAAAAAAATCACCTAATACTTTGTCTTTGCCAGGATTTGAGCCCAGCCTCGAAGGTCGGCACGCACTTTATTTATGGCAGATAAAATTTATTACTTAAAGAGAATGACAAAGGTATATTCCTCATTAGTCATTAGAATATGCAGAAAACATAACCCAACGTCATTCCATCCGCACGCCGAACAACTCCACGAATATCTTTTGCCAATTCACGCGTCAATTACACATTCGATCAGAAGGTAATCTTGTTTCCACGCAAATTAAGTGCAGGAGAAATACATATTTAAATTTGGATTTCTAAAGAGAAGGACCAAGCTATTGAGCAATATGTTCTGTATCCAAGTCTGAGAATGCATTTACTCCTACAAGTTGCTTACTCCATGAGCTAACCTGAGTGATCAAATATTTCATACTTGTACTCTCTAAAGTGGGCCTAAGACAATACCTTGATGATGAGTCCAATCTGCAACATACTGCATTCACTGGAGGCTCCTCCTTCTCTCTACCTTTATTCTGCCAGAGACAACCAAACGAATGCAAACACATACTACTACAGGCAATCTACTAGCAACAACAACAATCCCTCCAAAGCCTCCTGGCATCCCCCCATTTCAGGAAAGGATTTCATACAAGGATAAGTTGATTGGAGAATTATCTACCGATCTAGTGGACTTGAACAACCCAAGTAGCTCATTTTCCAAAATGGATGTGCAACACAATGATCATGCCCAGTTTACCCACGAAGGAAAGGTGAACCAGACTCATCAAATAACCCTAACAGAGCAGGATATCAAAAGAATTTATGAGCCTTGGAAGTTATCCGTTATAATCAAACTAATTTGAAAAAGAATCCTCCACCAGTATCTAAAGGCAAAGGTTCAAGCCCTATGGAAGCCATCTGAAAACTTCTCCTTAATAGACCTCAGAGAGGACTATTATACAGTTAAATTCAATAAGGCAGAAAATGCCAAAAAAGCACTTCAAAATGGGCCATGGTTCACCAATGGCTTCTTCCTCTCATTCCAGAAATGGGCGCCAAACTTTGTAACCTCTCAAGCAACCCAAAGTTTTACGGCCATCTGGGTGAGATTACCCCAACTCCCAACGGAATTCTACGATGGCATTAGACTTACAAATATTGGGAATGCTATTGGGAAACTTCTAAAAATCGACGCATGTACCTCCTCTACTCTTCGAGGGCGTTATGCACGATTATGTGTTCAATTGCCACGGGAGGAAAAGGTGCAACCCTATATCCTTATTGGATCTCACAAACAAGCTATATTATGCGAAGAAGATAATATTCTATGTAAAAATTTTGGTTGCCTTGGGCACTTAACTGCCAAATGTACCCACATAACCACCCACAGTACAAACTCGACCAATGAAAAAGACAAACTAGGTAAACAATCTGTCCCCCACGACTATGACTGGCAGACTGTTTCATTTCCCATTAAGATGAGATCATTATTAAAATCAAGCATGAAGACAAATACCACATCATCAACATTGCCAGGTATAAATGTAAAAATTTTTGAAGCCTCAATGGGTAAGTTTCTCAAAACTCAACAATTAAAATTAATAGAAAAAAAATTTGTGCCATCCACTCATCTCGATAATCCAAAGTCTCTTCATAATCCTGTTTTAGCTTTCGTTAAAACTAATAAGCCTAATGAAAATACACTTACTAACCATTTTAATCATAATTACCACAATCTAAATTCAAAGCACCTAGATTATGAACAAACCAGCGGTAAAAATAATACCACCAGTGGTTTGCATGGCAAGGACTACTCCAAGTAGAGAGGTGGTAAAAATGTGTCTTCTAAGAACTCTAATCATGCGGAGTATCTCCCAAAATCAATTACTACTAATGAGTCTGCTAACAACCCTCTAACACCCAATGGAAAATTCCATACAAAAAATACTCCTTTACTAACCCCTCACAGTAATCATATTATGGAGGAAGATATCCCAATATTAGATTGCATGCAAACAAATGACCTCTCTGACGGTGAACACTTGGCCAAAAGCGAATTTCATATGTCGGACGCGATCTCCATTGGAGAGATTGCTAAAAACCACACGCAAGACCCTTCCTCTCCCTTGCATATAGAACCTACCATTACTACCCCTGCTCTTACTCCTCCAAACTCCATAGCTTGTGATCATCACAAAGCTATATTAACTTTCCAGAATTCCTCGAACACCACTCACCCTCCGAAAGAGATTTCATCTAATTCAAATCCAACGCCTTGATTGTCCCTAACCAATGGACAACCTTCCTCCGTTACCACCCCATCTCCCCCCTCAACCTGTGATTTACACTCAGCCACCAAATTCACCCAACTATCAGCCACAATCCTGGATAGAGCTAGGACTTATGGGTCAAGCCATTTCCTTCAATATCCAGATCAATGAGCATGACTCAGTCCTGATCATCCAAAATACGAGCTACCTTGCTCAGCTGATCTCAGAGGGCATGCATTTGGCCATGACAAACTACATCAACCAAATGTGGATCTCAAATATCCTCCAACCACTGGCTCCATCACTCAACCAGAACCTAACTACCAATATGCAAGAGTTGTGGAACATTTCACGGAATCCCAACACATGATGCCACAGAATGTACCAATCAACCTACCCTTATTTGCTCCAGAAGAGATGTCCATGTTAAACTCCATTTTCACCCCATGGACAACCCAAGCACCCCCTGTCCAACAGGCCCAGCCATAAAATCCACAACCACAACCTCAGAACCCACCTCCTCCCATGCATGCAGAAGCACAATAGATGGACGTGTAAAATCTCGAGGAAAACCAAGAAGTGGAGGAAGAACCACTCCCTCATCTTGGAGAACCCATGGTGGCATTCTCAAACCTAAGCGAAGTAAAAATACTAATCTTCAAGGAATGGCTCGACAAGAAGTGCATCATCAGCTGTCCACCCACCATGTTCAAGTGCTCGATGGATATACGCCTCCCCTCCACGACCCTACAGTAGGGAAGAATGTATTGATTCTGGTACCCTCCCACAGGAGGAACAATGCACCAGCAGCGAGGGAGAACAATCAAGCACCTTCCAACCGGCCCATGATGAATCAGTGCATTAACTTTATAATTTGGAACATCCGGGATGCTAATAATGCAAACTTTTATCGTAATTTTAGGGAGCTTATGGATACTCACAAACCTAGCATGGTAGATCTGCTAGAAACTAGAATACCTAACCATCTATCAATTCTAGAGGACTTCAATTTCACTGAAATGATAGAGGTGCCTACTGAGGGGCAAGCAGGCGCGCTGGTCATCCTTTGGAATCATACTAGGGTCGTCGTCAACAACTTCACTAGGCGTAACCAAGAAATCCATGCCATGATCAAAGTAAAACCTAATCACAAAACTTGACTCTTTAGCTCAATCTATGCTAGCACTAACAAGTACAATCGTCATACATTATAGCATAATATAAAAAATATCTATAATTTCTATAAAGGAACTTAGCTTATTCGAGGGGATTTTAATGATGTGATTATGTCTCAAGAAAAATTTGGAGGTAGGGCAGTGAACCAAAAGTTTGCTCAAAACATCTTAGCAAGCCTAAACTATCGCAAATTATTTGATCTAGGCTTCAAAGGGTGCAAATTTACATGGTCGAATCATAGGAAAAGAGGGAAAGGTCTAATAATGGAGCGTCTTGATAGAGTTTATGCTAACACGGAATAGTTAGATCATTACCCTGATGCCTCCATAATCCACCTACCAAAAACTCATTCCGGCCATAACCCTATTCTCATCTCTCTCATTACGAAAATCACGAACTATAATGACAAGCCATTCTGCTTAGAAACTCTGTGGTGTTCCTATCCAGAGTTCAGTTCTATAGTTAATAAGCACTGGAGCACTAATGATCTTATATCTGCCACGAAGTCTTTTGAGGTGGATGTTAAGAACTAGAGTAACACAGTCTTTGTTGACATACATAGGAAAAAAAGAATAATTCTAGCAAGGGTAAGTCTGATTCAACTAAATCTTAGATATAGCAGTAGCATTTTCCTTCAAGAGCTAGAAAAAAAATTGCAACACCTATATAATGAGATCCTAGTACTCGAGGAAGTTTATTGGAAGTTATGCTCTAGAGTTATGTGGACAAATGAAGGCGACGCTAATACAAAATATTTTCAAATCACCGCGATCAATAGAAAAAGAATTAATAAGATTACCTTCTTTAAAGATGACTCCAACAAGTGGATAGACGACCCAAAATCCATAATGGACCACACGATCAATTTTTTCAAGACCTTATTCACTACAAACCACACCTCTTCCTATTGGCATGCACAATATGGTAGCAACCGCTCTAATATACACTTCCCACCCTCATGCCTAGACTAGCCGATTGTAGACTCTGAAATCACAAAAGCAGTTTTCTCCTTTCATCCTAATAAAGCTCCAGGACCCGATGGGCTTCACCCTCTTTTTTTCCAAAAATTCTGGAATAACATTAAATACAATGTTATGCACTTTTGTCATAAAGTATTTAAGGAAAATAGCATTCCTGAAGACATTAACAAGACTTACATTTTCCTAATTCCCAAGTTGAAAGTGCTAATCATTTGAAATATTTTAGGCCCATAAGCCTTTGTAATACAATTTACAAAATCATTTCTAAAATAATAGCCAATAGGATGAAGCCCTTTATGCAGAACATAATTGGCCTTCACCAAGCTAGCTTCATTAAGGGAAGAAGAGCTTATGATAATGCTCTAGTCATTCAAGAAGTAATTAACTACATCAAAAATTCAAAAAGCAAGCAAGGGAATATGATAGTCAAAATCGACCTTGAAAAAGTATTCGATAAATTGGAATGGTCTTTCATCCATAGAACGTTAACCTTCTTTAATTTCCCTACTAGATTGATCAACCTAATTATGTGATGTATTACCTCCTTTAATTATACCATCCTTGTCAATGTAACAAAGTCTGAATCCTTTGCTCCTTCGAGAGGAATTAGACAAGGAGACCCTATGTCATCTTACATTTTCATACTCTGTATGAAAATGCTCTCTATAATGATCAACCACAATGTGGATATTAAGAAATTGGACACTATCAAAATTACTCACAAAAGCCCTCCTTTATCGCACTTATTCTTCGCATACGACCTCACTCTAATGGGCAAAGCCAACATAAAAACAGCCCACTCTATGATCCGTTGCCTTGAGAACTTCTGCCAGTTATCAGGCCAAACCATTAACAAATCAAAATCTAAGTTAATTATCTCTAGCCAGTACCCAAAGTCAATACAAATCAACCTTTTGAATCTTTGGGATATAAAAGTCAGCGAAACTTTTAGCACATACCTTGGCTTTCCAATCCTAAACATTAGCCAAAAACCAAAAGACTACCAATTTGTCATTGATAAAATAAGAAAGAAACTAAGCAGTTGGAAAGCTAAGTGGCTCAACACAGCGGGGAGGTGCACCCTGATATCCTCTACTCTAAACACAATTCCCAACCACATCATGCAATCCTCTATGCTTCCCAAAAAAACTCTAAAAGAAATAGATAAAATACAACAGGATTTTCTATGGAATTCATCCCCTGAGAAGAGGAAACTCCATATGATTAATTGGAACATTGTTACAAAGGAAAAATGCAAAGGTGGCCTGGGGATATGAAATGCTGAAAGTAAAAATCTAGCACTCCTAACAAGTTTAGTATGGAGACTTATTAACAACCCTAATTCGCTGTGGACCAAAGTAATCTCTAGTAAATATGGTAATATGAGGGGGAATACTGTTATACCCAATTTTCCCTTTATATTTTTATATACAAAATGCCTTTCAAAATAGCATGTGTATACATATATAAGTGTGTCTAAATGTTTTAGTATTTTTTCTAATTTTAAAAAAAATTTAAATCAATTTATTGCCCTATTTTAGCAGTACAAAAATCAATAATTATTCCTCAAATTATTATTTTTGGTGATTAATTTATTTTATTTTCATATTTATACCAAAATATAGCTAAGGTAATTTTTGCACATTTTTTACAAATTCATTGAGTATTTTAAAATTAAGTTGCACATAATTGTAATTTTAGCCTATTCTTAGATTTAATTTTGTTTATAACTACAAAATTGATCCCAGTATTTTTAATTCAATATTTATATATTATTAATTAATTTTGTACCTTTAATTTGTTTTTAAAACTTATTTTACTATTTTTATAAAATAAAAAAGGAAAAAAGTGGCTATTTAAAATCTAACCCTATTTATTTTGATTTTGGCCTAAAATCAGGCCCCCAATTAACCCAATTTCAATTTCAAAATACCCAGCACATTTTTAACTTAAACCCGCCCCTGACCCATTTAATCCAACCCGCGTGACTCCCCAATAAATCCAGGCCGTTGATCAAAATGATCAACGGCCACGATCCCTCCATTCCTTTTAATTTCCCAAACCCCCCAACCCTAAATCATTTCACTTAATCAGCCGCCTCTAAACAACTCCCTCTCTCAAACTCTCTCGAACCTTCTCTGAACCCTAATCGTCTACTACCACTTTCACCGTGAAACCTACTGGAATCCATGGCCTCTCAGGCCATGTGAGTCTTATACTCACCTCCACTTCCTCTTACACACCTGATACCTGAAGATTCAAGGCCAGACCTTGAAGGTTTGCGCTCAAACCTTTGCCGATTCAAGGTTCCTGAGTCATCGCCGGCCTTGCTCCGGTGTATCATGGCATTTTAAGCCTGGTTCTGTCCTCTCCGACTCAGATCAGTGACCTTTTCAAAGCATTTATCATTCTAGGGTTCTTTTGAAACCCTAGCCCTTCGAGGTTTTCTCTGATTTCTTTAGATTTTTGGGGTATTTGTGCCCTTTTGAGTTTTTAAACGATTTCTCTAACTTTTCTTTCAAAAAACCTTTCTTTTCCGATCTAGGGTTTTCGAAAAATGTTTAAGTATTTTTTTAAGATTTTCTTTTTCATTTTTTGTATTTTCCCCTACTGTATCATGCTCTTGTATGTTTCTCTTGCTGTGTTCTTGTGTTTTTTCTTCTACCATGTTCTCGTATGCTTTATATTGTGTTCTTGTACTTTTTGTTCTACCATGTTCTCGTATGTTCCTCTACTGTATTTTCTATACTATGTTCTACCATATTCTGATACGTTTCGTCTATTGTATTTTCCTACTGTGTTCTTAAGTGTTCTTACTATTTTTCTTCTATTGAACCTTGTTTAAGTATCTTTTAAAAGGATTTTTTTAAGCATGCTTTCTTCTATTGTTCTTATCAGTCTTTCCTCATCATGCTTCGAATTGATTTCTTCACTCCATCTACTTTTGAATCCATCTACTGTATTTACATATTACTCATGAGTTCTGTTGCTGAAAGAAGCATAGTAGAAGCTTCAGTTCTTTTCTGAAACCTCTACACATGTTTTGATCCAATTGCTTGCTCTCTCTTTGTGATTTGCCTGAACTAGGTTTCTTATTTCAAAACCCCCAACTCTTTTAGGTCAATTTCAGAGTTTTATATGATTCTGACCTTTTGATGAACTCTTCTAAACTCTATTACTGGACTTTTCTACCGATTTACACGACAGTCTTGTCACACCTCCTTTTTCACTACACCCGCAAGGGCATAAAGGAGTTTTTCCACTTAAAGGACAATCGGAACAAGATTTATTATTAATATTCAGAGTCACCACTTGGGAGATTAAGGGTGTACCAAGTCACCAGTTGAATCCCGATTCGAGGAAGATATGACTCTGTTAACAGTCCGCGAACCAGAAATCCGAGTAAGGAATTATGTTAACCCGGGATAAGGTGTTAGGCATTCCTGGGTTCCGTGGTTCTAGCACGGTCTCTCAACTCTCGCATTTAGCTTATTTATCTGATTTTATTACATGATGAACCTATGTGCCAACTTTACTTTTAACCTCTTATTATTTAAATTTTTAAAGAAGTTGAATGTCGTTTAAAATGTGTCTTTGGATCATGTCACATGAAATGCACCCGCAATCCTAGATACACTTTATTCAACGTTTCGGGATTTAATTTGGGTCACATGAAATGCACACCCGAGTTTAGGAAGGTAGTTTTAAAATCGCGCCTAAAGAGGCGAACACGTTATTATCTTTTGTGAGGGCCATGAAATTATCTAAACGGCCCATCCCAAAGCCTAAGTATTGTTAGTATAGCATTGAATGAGGGCCCCATAATTTGTATATTTTATTCGGTGAGGCACGTCTCAATATTTTTATATAAAGGTCAATCCTAAAGTGACCATAATTTTCTATTTATCTGTTTCTAAAAATAAAAAAAAATCCTAAACAATTATTTTATTTGAAATGGCCAAGCCTTATGAACTTATTTTGTGGCTGTTGGCCCAAGGAACCAGGCTTGTGAAAAGCCGAATTCCCATTTCAGCTTCAGGACCCAAACAGCCCAACTCGAACAGATTGAAACTGGTCAGACTGCGTGAAAAAGGTCGAGGGATCGATTCCCTGATCCAGTCAACCCACGAATTATTTCCCAACTCAAAGCTAATCGTCTCAGAGACTGGGCCATCGGCAACCCTGCCTCTTAAAGCCCAATAATAAATGAACTCCATTCTGCTGTCTCTTTTCAAATTATTCAAAATGTATTCAAATGGTTCACAATATGACAAACACTATTATTAAAAATGAACTAGGAGCACCAATTGAAGTCATGTGACTTTACCTATTACATACGGGTCAGCTAAAGGCCCAAATCAACACAGTTCATTATTTAAACTACTACTATTAAACCAATACTCAAGCAATTTTAGTATTTTAAAAACTAACTAGACTACGGAGTTGAGTTATAGGAAACACAGAACTACTTGAACTTGTTTTTACAATTACTGGAAACAAATCAATGCTTAAAAGTTGTCATTAGCTATTAATATTTGAGAATCAACATTATTTACTAACACATTTCAATAAGCTATTCAACTTGACACAATTCATTTCGCGATTTCTCGAATGACACATTGAAACTCAAAACCACTTAATCCTATTTTATAACTACTAAAACTAGATTTGACCTTCAATTCATAGCATGAATATGAAACTAATAGTCATGGAGTCCAATTATTACAAAACCAAACAGAAATACGTATACAGCAGTGACTTAAGTGCTGAACTATATGGATCAGGAAGAAGACACAATCATAATACATGTTTCAACATCTTCATCTACTCATGCTGCATGATTTCAGCTTACAATTGCCAAGGTTACAGCTGTGTACCTGGATTTGAAGTTCAAAAAGGAGAAGAAGAAAGATCAGCACTATCACAGGCAATCACAGACAGCCCAGTAGAGTTCAGAACCCAGAAATATCTCAAAATCGAGCAATATCAACCAATCAGACCAACACACTGTCGAACAAGCTCAAACAGACTCCATGAAACCAGAATTAACCTAGTAGATGTGAGAACTCCAACCAAATTAGAAGATCAACCAAACTAGCTCGACTAATACCAAATTCACTTGAAACAACACCCAAATTACTTCACCAAACCCAATCTAAACTAAAACTACCAAATGTGAAGAAAACTAACTGGAAATCAAAACCAGATCTGCCATTGCTCAATGAAATAGTAAAATTTTTGTGATTTTTTCGATTTTTTTTTTTTGGTTTTCGAAATTTGAATCTCACTTCAAATCTGAAAAGTTTAAAGAGAGAGAGTTTGGGTGGAGTTCTATGGCTTAAAAAAAAAACCCCTCAAGACAATTCTGATGCCTTTTATAGGCACAAATGGGGTAGCCTTTAGCTTTTTAGTTTTCTTCTTAGTCCCTCCTCATTTTAAATTTTAGTCCCTGATTTTTTAACTTGGGATACAAGTTAGTACATCTACCTTTTGAATTTTCCTTAAAATCCTCACATAGAAGCTTCTAGGATGGTCTAATTCAACCACTTGCAAGATTCCCCATGTGAACTCCCTATCCTGCCCTCATTATCTCCCTGTATTACCCCCTGAATATTCCCTGAATTTATTAACTACCTAATTAAGCTAACAAACATCCCTTAATGAAATCAGCCCAAACCCAAACAAAATTAAACCAAATTTAAAATATGACTTAAGCTAAAAGAGAAATTCAGCAAGAATCATTCACAATAAGTCAGGATTGAAGATAATGGTAACCAAATATTAACCTAAACCAAAACGTATCAATTCCTAATTTAATGATAATCCTACTGATAATCGAATTAAAAACAAACTAAATTAAAATACAAATAATCGAGCAATCACACAGTGAATTAGACGAAATTGAATAAAAAACAATCAAGATAAAAATTAACAGGAATTTAATCACTATGGGGAAAAGAAAGTAAAACGAAGAAAGAGAGGAAAACTAAAACACACTCAAGAAACTCGGCCATCATTTTAATTCAGAACTTGAATGATTTTTGCCGATATTTGAGCCCCAACAGTGATAGAAACATCAAGAGGAGAAGGAGAGGGACATGCAGTATCAATTTGGAGCGATTCAGAGCATTTAGGGTTTGCCGGAAAATCTAAAAACTGAAATTTGAACCTTTCCGGCCACGTTCAAGGTATGCGGTTAGGGGGTTGGGTAGAGGAGATTCAGGCAGTTCTATGGTGTTAGTTTGGGCGTGAATGGCGATGGTGGCGTTCGCCAGCGGCGGTGGTTCCGACGGAGTCACAGAGATGGTACGAGGAAGACAGGTCTTGTCTCTAGGGTTAGAGAAGATTTCAGACACTTTTATTATTGAACAAGAATGGATACGTGCCGTTGGATCAAGAAAGATCAAAGGCTCAGATTGAGTGACACTAAACAGTGTCGTTTGGATAAGGAGAAGGGCAGGCCGGGTTTGGGGTTTTTGGGTCGGACTAGGATAGGTTTTGGGGTGATTGGGCTAAATGAATTTAACAAAAGAGCCCAAATTGGGTCTTTACAAGACAGCCCACCTTTTGTATTTCTTTTGATTTTTTTCCTTTTCTTTTTATATATATATATATATATATTGATTTTGTTAAAAATGACAACAAATAAAATCAAAGACCAAATTAACTCTAATATGATATTATTTAATTTCCAAAATTAACTAATTTCTAATTTTAAACTAAAATTTAAGACAAATTCTACAAATTAAAAATAAAAGCGCAAAGAACCATTTTTGTCATTTTCTTTATATGTAAACAATTTTAACTACTAATTAATACTAAAAATATGAAATTAAATCTCAAACGAATGCCAAATGTATATTTTTCATTTTTTATATGAATTAAACTGCACAGATAAAATGCAACAATTACCAGAAAATAACACAAAATTCACAAAATTGTAAAAATAAAGCAAAAATCATTTTGTTTGAATTTTTGGGAATAATTCATATATAGGGCAAAAATCACGTGCTCACAGCTGCCCCTCTTTGCCCGGAAACACGAAGAGCTTTCGTGCAAAGATAAGTGAGCAGAAACGAGCGATTTTTGCCCGTTTGAATATTCCGTGTGAAGCATTTTTGAAAGAGTTGACCGCACCCTGCTCCAGAGGTTGCCTATATATCCTGGGCTAAAGAGGAATCAGGTCACTGTAGTTCAGGAGTGTCTGGTAACTGGGACTACCAGGAGCTGTGATTTCACTGCGATTGCTGCTGCTACTGCTTGCTGACCTCCCTTATTACACCATGTTCAAATAAAAAGAAGATAGCCTAAGCTATGATCTATGAATTACAAAAATAGTCTGATCTATGTCTTCAAACTTGCTCTTGTGTTGCTTATTTTTCCACTGGACTTCTTGTGTTGTTGCCTTGCATTGTGATCGGGGATGTTTTGTCATTCCTCCGAGTGATGCTTGACTACTACAATTTGAAATATGTGCCTCTATTCTCCAGGCGGGCTCCTGATTGCTGACGTTTGAAAATTATTCCCTTGTTCTCTAGGTGGGCTCCTGACTGCAATAAAATAGACAAACAAAGAAAATTTCCTGCCCCAGTTTGGTGACTGGGCACATCATGTTATCCAATATCAAAATTAAAAGCTAAAATTTGAATTGTGTTTCCCTTATTTTCCAGGTGGGCGCCTGACTGCTGAAGCTTGAAAAGTATTCCCTTGTTCTCAAGGTGGGCGCCTGATTGCTGAATTTGAAAAGTATTCCCTTGTTCTCCAGGTGGGCTCCTGACTGCAGCAAAATAAGCAAACAAAGAAAATTTTCTGCCCCAGTTTGGTGGCTGGGTAAAACATGTTATCAAATATTAAAATTAAAAGCTAAAATTTAAATTGCACTTTCCTTGTTCTCCAGGTGGGTGCCTGACTGCTGAAACTTGAAAAGTATTCTCTTGTTCTCCAGGTGGGCTCCTGATTGCGACAAAATATACAAACAAAGAAAATTTTCTGCCCCAGTTTGGTAACTGGGCACAACATGTTATCAAAAATTAAAAATTAAAAGCTAAAATTTGAATTATACTTCCCTTGTTCTCCAGGTGGGCACCTGACTGCTGAAACTTGAAAAGTATTCCCTTGTTCTCCAGGTGGGCTCCTGA
>MU789873.1:13158-30997 GCA_026770625.1 Nicotiana glauca
GGGGGGGGGGGGGGGGGGGGGGGGGGAGGATTGCGTTGCTATAGATGATCCCCATTAGAGGGCCTACGGGCTTTGTTCTGGTGGTAAGACAGCAACCTGTGATGTGTTGGTTAGGCATACTTCAGGAGTTGGAACCTGCTTCTGACAAAAGCTTGGTATTTAAGAGAAAAAAAGTTGAAGGGCGGGCCGGTTAACCACCGAATTTCGAACCGTGTGCCACTGGCCCTGTGAGATTTCTTGATTGTAGAAATAAAATGAAAGATCCCCATTAAGCTGTTAAGTTTCTTATCTTATAACTGTTGAATCCTTATTGGGTTACTTTAATGGACAACTTGAGTTTTGTTTTGACTTCTTATTGCTGTCTTTCTAAAGAAGTATAGGTATGTCTGTGTTAAGAGTAAGCTGGTTCATCATACTGTGCTTGACTTGATCTGTCTTCATTTAAGCTATCTATGATCACCTTTAGGTAGAATCTGTTAGAAAGGAAAAGGGAAGGCCACATGACCTTGACTCCTTGAGACACGATTATGGTGGTACAAAAGTAATTTATATTCATGCTTCGTTGCTTTAAAAAAAAATCATTTATCGATTTCAATAGGAGGATAACCATGAGATCTCTGGTTAAAATCCCAATGGAGGCAAGACACTTGGTGGCCTAAGCTTTGGTGGGTAGAGTTACCTTGGCAGTAGCAGGTGGAACGGTCGAGGTCCGGGCAAGCTGGCCCGGACACCATCATTATTAAAAAAAATACTGCCTTTCATCATGTAAATATTTTAGAATAACCATGTCTTGCTTAATTTTGAACGGAATAGGGTGTTTTTGCTTTTTATGAAGCTATAGAAGTAGGCTATACAATGTTTTCGTGCTGCCTTAGGAGTTCTCCAAAGAACAGTTAGCCTTGATCATTAAGTGTTTTGCCAAGAATCTTGTATTGCTCAAGGTTGTTGGAAATGAAGTTTGTTTAAGATTTGTCGCCATTTATTTGGTCATCCGGCCTATATGACGTAGACATGTAGTACATTGTTCTCGTAGTGTTCATGCCATGCTATCGTTTCTGGAAATGACTCCTTCACTGCTTTGCAAATCTTGTTTTCTTCATACAAAATTCTATTCCAGGTGTGTACTTTACCATTGGATACTGCTAAAGTTAGGCTTCAGCTTCAAAAGAAGGCAGTTGAAGGGGATTTATCTTTACCGAAATATAGGGGATTGTTAGGTACTGTTGGCACCATTGCAAGGGAAGAAGGAGTAGCTTCATTATGGAAAGGTATTGTACCTGGGTTACATCGTCAATGTTTATTTGGAGGTCTTCGGATTGGGATGTATGAACCTGTAAGTTATCATTTCTAGTTTGCAATCACTACAAGTTTATTTTGTGGGTTTTGCCCTTTTATGGACTGTTTGCTTGGCTAGCAGGTTAAAAACTTTTATGTTGGTAAAGATCATGTTGGGGATGTGCCATTGTCAAAGAAAATTCTTGCTGCACTTACAACTGGTGAGTCCTTCTCAGATGTTCTGTGTTTGTTATCACTTTGCTCGAGAGTTTAGACAGTGGAGCTTTTATTTCCATTCGCACAGGGAATAGAAGTTCAATGTTTGGATTATCAATAGCATGCATTCTGTTTTTCCTTGTATTGGTCTTTCTACTGTTTGTTCTTTCAATATATTTAAAGTAATTTGGTAAATCTTTATCAAATAGGCGCATTGGGCATTACAATTGCAAATCCTACGGATCTAGTCAAAGTACGTCTTCAAGCTGAAGGAAAATTGCCAGCAGGTGTGCCAAGGCGTTACTCTGGAGCTCTAAATGCTTACTCAACAATAGTTAGACAGGTATATGTCTTATCCAGCTCAGTTCTTTGATAAATCATGAAAATTGATGATAGGCATGGCTGCAAAATTGAGTACACCTACTTTGATCATGAGTTGGAAGTTGTTTGTCCCTTGAATTGAAATTAGGTGCTACTTAATCGATTAAATCCTTATTACTATTCTCATAATCTGTCCAAGCAAGTGTGCACGCGAAAAAAATAAATAAAGGAAAACAAGTGACCTACAAAATATGTACCTTAAGGAAGTAGTAACATTTACAAACTATTATTCCCTAGATTTTGGAGGCAAAATTTCTTAAAGATTCTTTAGTTCGACTATCTTCCGTTCTGATTCTTTGTTCGACTCTCTCCTTCACCATCTAACTTTTATGTATTCATTTTATCCTCTTCAGTTTTTGGAGAAGAAGAGTAGTAGTTTTCTTTGATGTAGTTTCCGTTCTCCTGGAAATTTTATACATGCTTGGGAAATTATGAAAATTTCCATTGCATTAAATTTAATTAAATCCCCTGGGCTCCAACTTACTGGAGCATTTGTAAAATACAGGTTCTGCAAGTGAAAATTTGAGGCAACTCATTGTTGAGTAATAGTTTTCCTTGCGAAAAAGACTCCTTTTTAAACTCTTATCTTAACCTCTTCGCATCTTGTTTCTACCACATTTTTATCTTAGGAAGGAGTTGCAAAGCTGTGGACTGGTCTTGGACCCAATATTGGGCGAAATGCCATCATTAATGCAGCTGAATTAGCAAGTTATGATCAAGTGAAGCAGGTAGAGAAACCATAAATTTCTTAATACCACCTCATTTTCCTGACTGTCTAATGTGGTAGCTTTCTTGGATCTGGATTTTACATTATCTTTCTGCTTACTTTTCGCTCTTTAAAATGCAGAGCATTCTCAAAATTCCTGGGTTCACAGACAATGTTGTTACTCACTTGTTCGCTGGCCTTGGAGCTGGGTTTTTTGCAGTTTGCATAGGGTCCCCTGTTGATGTGGTATCTTCTATATTCTTTGTTCTTTGCACACTTGCTTTCCCTTTAGGTCTCTTCTGACGGCAACCCATGACCCAGTAATTTGTTTGTTAATATTTTTGATCTTCTTGGCCAAATAGGAAAAAGGTGACTCGTATAGTCATCTTTTTATGGAAAGAAATAAGAGTAGTCAATATCTAGCCTGTTAGACAGATGCCTCCATCTTGTGAATCTGAAGTCGTCTGCTCAAGAATTTTGTATATATGTCATTTTTCTAGGCTTCTAGTGCTTGAACAATAATGAAACTCTAGTTTGTTTTTGGGTAAAGGGAGGAGGCGTTAGAGGAGTAGAAGTTAGGTGTAAAGGGATGTGTTCTAATTAAAAGAGGATGTCAAGGAACAAATAATAATATAAAGAGGGCTAATCCGTCCAAAACTGCGTGGAAAGGAGGAAGCATGTCTCTTTCGCTAAACAATTGTAAGCAAATTTAGAGAATTTGCTTAGTGGAGGTAAACCAATTGGTTTTTCTTTTCTTCACTCTTCCCTTCCCTTCCTGGAACTAAACATAGCATAACTGGGATCAATACTGATATCCTGATACTTGGTCAGTTGGTTGCATAATACCGTTCAATACTGTTCCAGCATTTTGGTGATAGGCGATTTTTATTCAATACCATAATCTGTCTTCAAAATTTATCCTTTTAAAGTTGCAATATCAATAGACTTCATTAAATTTTATTAGATTAACTTTCTGTTCATGACACGGTGAACTGGATGCAGGTTAAGTCAAGAATGATGGGAGATTCCACATACAAAAATACCCTTGATTGTTTTGTCAAAACATTGAAGAATGATGTGAGTTCATCATCTGTCCTTTCTCATTGGTTGTTGAAGAATCCTTGCAGACACAAACAAATGTTCCTCCTATTAGTTTTAGTTTTTCTAATAACTGATCTTGGCTTCTTACAAAATGAAGAACTCTTATCTAAAATAAAACAATGACCTCTCATTTCTGTCAAGATAGTTTTACAATACAAACAGATCCCTTTATTACAGATCTTTTTCCTTCTATCAACTTCTTGTTTGTTGTCTTGTTTTCAACACCTGACGATAGCAAGCTTTATGCTTAATGTCATTAATAATGATGATACCTTTGTGCCCTTTATATTTTCAGGGACCTTTAGCTTTCTATAAAGGCTTTATCCCAAATTTTGGACGCTTGGGATCGTGGAATGTTATTATGTTTCTGACATTGGAGCAGGTAAAGAGTGGTGGAACCCTATTCCTAACTAAGCAGATTCTTTTCCATTCATAGTTGACAAAAATTTATGCTAGATTAGCACATTTGCTTCAGTAAGAGGCTTCCCCAACTTTTAGTTGCTTCATGTTTTAACTGTTCACTCGGCAACTCTTGAAATATACATCATACAATTGTTGGCTTACCCTTTATATCTTATTTTTGGCAGGCGAAAAAGTTTGTAAAAAACTTAGAATCAGCTTGATGTCAAAGAGATGGATTATCAAGCAGAGGATTACTAATATATACATTAAACATGGATTGGCTCAGCAACCATTAAAACAACGATTGTTTGCAACATTCCCTTTTTTCCATTTTCATGAATAATTTGTCCCAATGGAGAACACAGGAACTGTGGGAGAGAAACTCAGATGCCTTTGATAGGTTTTCCCCTCTTACTATTGTTGTAGACTCCAAATGTTGTACCCTTCTTTTCTTTTGGTTACTAGGGAATTCTATTACTGATTTATGGGAATTGACTCCAATGATAAACAATGAAGATTCAGCTCGAGCTGTGTGTGCTTCTTGTTGAGTTTTTTTGGTTGGTTTTTAGGCATCCGGTGTTTGGCCCGACTAATTCAGGTCTCTATGGCTAAGGGTTAAGTGATTCTAATCATTCTACCATATCAAAACACGTCTGATTGACCTCAAATTTTGCACACAAGTCATATTCGACATTACGGATTTGCTCCAACTTCCGGAATTTGATTCCGACCCCGATATCAAAAAGTCGACTCACCGGTCAAATTCTCCAAAAACCTTCAACTTTCTATCTTTAGCCAAATGGCCTCAAAATGGTCTACGGACCTCCGAATTTACTTCCGATCGCGCTCCCAACTCCAGAATCACTAGACGGGGCTACTCCCAGTCTCGGAATTCCAAACGGACATCGATAACACAGAAATGCTCTTCAAGTCAAACTTATGAAATCTCTTCTAAATTGCTAACTTCCACATTAGGCGCCAAAACGCTCCCAGGTTATCCAAAATCCGATTCGGGCATACACCCAAGTCCGAAATCATCATACGAACCTGTTGGGACTTCCAGATCTCGATTCCAAGGCCGTTTACTAAAATTTCAATCCTAGTTCATTCTTTCAACTTTAAGCTTCCGAAATGAGAATTCTCTTCCCAAATCAACTCCGAATTTCCCGAAATCAAATTCTGACCATGTGTACAAGTCATAATACCTGAAATGAAGCTGTTCATGGTCTCCGACTGCTGAACGGAGCACTAGTACTCAAAACGACCGGTCGGGTCGTTACAGATATAACAGTGCCCTGACTGTTTCTAAACGGTACTCGTGTTTCCTTTCTGCTATAACATTCTGCTGGGGTGTGTAGGGACATGTTTTCTGGTATAATGCCTTCAGATTGCAAGAAAAAAGTAGTTTCAGAGTTTATGAACTCAAGTCTATTATCAGTTCTAATTATTTTAATGGAGAAATGAATTGGTTCTTTACAATGGCAATGAAGGTTTTGATTACCTGTAAAGCATTGCTTTTGCAGCTGAGCAAGTGTGTCCAAGTACACCTACTGTAATGATCCACTAAGGTTTTCACATTGGTCAACATGGATTTGTTATAGGTCATATGGTTTGATGCTTCAGAATCAAGTATCCAAGAATCAGCATTTGATCTAAAATACTCATATGAATTAACACCAGAATCAAAAGAAGTTGAGCAAGCTAAAATACCTGCAAAGTTCACAATCCTTGCTTTCAAATCATTTCCTCCATTTCCAACATGAAAATTCTCTAGAATGGTGAGCAGTTGGTTGTATTGTTCCTTCGTAAGGTTCTGCATAGTTCGATCATGTTCTTTTGCTTGACTATTGCCTCCATCTTTACATTTACTACTATTCTCGCTTTGATTCCCATACACATTGGCATCAATCCTTTTTCCTTCGTTAAACCTTGAATCCTATGGATAGCCATGTAGTTTGTGGCATCTTTCCTTAGTGTGACCTAGTTTCTTAAAATAGTCACAAAAAGGTCGAGGTCTGTTCCTAGAGTATCCTCCTCTGTAGTTGTTGTTGTTTCCAGTTATTCTCCCTTGTTGATTGTAGTATGTATATCCAACATTTTCGGAAGTATTTGATTGTTGATTATAGTTTGTTCTGAAAGAATTGTTCCTGACCTATTTGCACTCAGGGCAGTAGACTCGATCAAAAATTGATTATTTGGTTTGACTTCTCTTAGCTTCTCCTCCTAGATAAGGATTGCAAAAGCATGTGCTAGTGATGGCAATTGGTTCACCATTAGAATGCTTCCCCTTGCCATAGTGTAGACCTTGTTCAGCCCCATTAAGAACTAAATCGTGCTTCTATCATGCACAGCCTTTTTTCATATTTGCTTTAGCACTATAGGTACATTTGCATTTGTACTGAGCATACGTATTCAGTGTATTTAGATCTTCCCAAAGCTTTTTCATCTTAGTGTAATACCCACTGATGTCTAGGTTTCCTTGACTAAAATCGTTTATCTCTTTCTGCGGTTGCATACAACTTCACTCCATTTGTCTGATCATATCTATCTTCTAATTCCTGCCAAAGTTTCTGGGCATCATTAACATATTGCAGACTATCAGCTTAATCCTTCGAAAGGGAATTTAAAGTCCCAGACGTGACCATGTCACCACAACATTCCCATTGATCGTCACTAGGGTCCCTTGAGTCCGGTTTCCTGCACTTTCCATTTATGAATCCTACTTTATTTTTTATCGATAGAGCTCTAAGAACTCCTCTTCACCATGAACTATATATCGATCCATCGAAATGTACCGTTACGAGCATAGATCCCACACTTTCAGATGGATACATGTAGAGTGGATTTGTCGAATCTGGAAGTGGATTTGTGGAATCTGTCTCTGATCAGTTTTGAGGAGAAATTGACCTTGTTCAAACTGTTTCTCAACGATTGAATTGAAATTGGGGAACAAATTCGCTACTCACACAAAACTATTGCAAATATTAATTGAGTGAAGAACCAACCGATTGAGCTTAGGATATTGTAAATAACACTTCGGCTAACTGATTCTACAATTAAATTCCAAGCTAATACGCGAAATTAGATAAAATAACCAAAATACCCCTCGAACTCATGTCTCGGAATCGGGTAAAATTTACATTTCTAGAATCATCACCCTCTCACGAGTTCATTTATATCAAAATTATCCCATCCAATGTCAATTCCCCAATCAAAACTCGAATTTTTGGTCTAAGGACTTTCTCCCAATTTTCATACAAATTCTGAAATTAAAAGATGAATTTATGTTTAGATTAATGAGTTATAAGCAAAAAAGAGTTAAGAATCATTACCAGCAAACTCCCTCCGAGAAATTCGTCTCCTACCGAGCTCCCAATTAAATTTTGTGATATGAACTCAAAACCCTCGATTTCGAACTTTATGTTCTGCCCAACGATTTTCGCTTCTGCGGTCCCGCTTCTGCATCTGCGACTTTCACTTAAAGGCTAATTTTCCGCATCTGCGGTTACTCATCCGTAGGTGCGGTACCGCTTTTGCGGTAAATTACTTGCATCTGCAGAACCTGCTGATCCTCTCCAAATTCATATCTACGCTTGCTCCACCGCTTCTACGACTCCGCAAAACCGCAGGTGCGATTATGACAGAATTCCAGCAGCTTCAGCTGCTTCAAACCATTCCAAAACCTCCCGTCAACCATCCGAAATCATCCCGAGACCCCCGGGACCTCAACCAAACCTACCAACATATCCTATAACCTCATTCAAACTTGTTCTAATCTTCGGAACGCTCAAAACAACATCAAAACACCAAATTCGTATCGGATTCAAGCCTAAGAATTCCAAAATCTTCTAAATTACGCTTTTGATAAAAACCCAACCAAACCACATCCGAAAGACCTAAATTTTGCACGCACATCCCAAATGACACAACGAAACTACTGCAACTCTCGAATTCTATTCCGACCGTCGGATCAAAATCTCACTATCGAACCGGAAACTTCAAAAATTCAACTTTCGGCATTTCAAGCCTAAATTAGCTACGGACCTCCAAAATACAATCCGAACATGCCCCTAAGTCCAAAATCACCCAATGGAGCTAATGGAACCATCAAATTTTCATTCCGAGACCGTCTGCATTATGTTCCGACTACAGTTAATTCTCCAACACTTAAGCTCTCATTTAAGGACTAAGTATCTCAAAAGTCTCCAAAACTTAAAACCGAACATCCCGGCAAATCAAAATAGCAGAAATAAATATAGAGAAAGCAGTTAATAGGGGATCGAGGTGTTAATTCTTAAGATGGTAGGTCGGATCGTCACATTCTCTGACACTTAAACATTCGTTCGTCCTCGAACGAACATAGAGACATACCTGAAGTAGTGAAAAGATAAGGGTAACGGCTGCGCATATCCTACTCGGTCCCCCAGGTTGCCTTCTTGACCGGCTGACCCTGCCACTGAACCTTCACTGATGCAATGTTCTTTGACCTCAACTTTCTAACCTGCATGTCCAATATTGCCACTGGCTCCTCAACATAGGATAGATCCTTGTCCAACTGGACTGGACCGAAATCGAACGCGTGCGACAGATCACCGTGATACTTCCAGAGCATCAAAACATGAAATGTCGGATGAACTCCTGCCAAGATGGGAGATAAGGCAAGCTCATAAACAACCTCCCCAACTTGCCTCAATATCTCAAACGGGCCAATAAACCTCGGACTCAACTTCTCTTTCTTCCCAAATCTCATAATGCCCTTCATAGGCAAAACCCGAAGCAGAACCCGCTCTCCAACCATATAGGAAACATCACGAACCTTCCAATCCGCATAGATCTTCTGCCCGGACTGGGCTGTATGGAGTCTATCTTGAATCACCTTAACCTTCTCCAAAGCATCCTGAACTAAGTCTGTGCCCAATAACCTAGCCTCACCCGGCTCGAACCAACCCACCGGAGAACTACACCGCCTACCATATAAAGCCTCATACGGTACCATCTGAATGCTGGACTGATAATTATTGTTGTATGCAAACTCGCCAATGGCAAGAACTGATCCCAAGACCCTTCAAACTCGATCACACAGGAACAGAGCATATCCTCAGGAATTTGAATAATGCACTCGAACTGCCCGTCCGTCTGAGGGTGAAATGTTGTACTCATTTCTACCCGAGTACCCAACTCATGCTGAACAACCTTCTAGAATCGTGATATGAACTGAGTACCTCTATCCGAAATGATGGAAACTGGAATACCATACAGACGAACAATCTCCTGAATATAGATCTCCGCCAACCGCTCCGAAGAATAAGTGGTACACACAGGAATAAAGTGAGCAGACTTGGTCAGCCGATCCACAATCACCCAAACAACATCAAACTTTCTTAAAGTCCGCGGGAGCCCAACTACAAAGTCTATGGTGATCCGCTCCCACTTTTACACCGAAATCTCTATCTGCTGAAGCAACCCACCCGATCTCTGGTGCTCATAAGCCTCTCATAGATGTCACGACCCAAAATCCCACCACATGAGTCGTAATGGCACTTAGTCTCTAAGAATAAGTAAGCCGATTTTCAATAACGATTCAAGCCATTTTTTTAAGGATAATCGAAACAAGTGTCGAAACCAACAGCGGAAATAGTTATAACAACTTCCCAAGACTGGTAATACTGAGTCACGAACTCTAACTTAATACATGAAATGATCTGAAGGAAATTAAATATACATTACTGCTCGAATAATAATTAATAGTACAATAAGAGGGAAAGACGCCAAGAGATTGCGACAACCAAACAACCCTACCTTGAATCTTTGCGATCATACTATAACTATGTCTGAGTCTTATATCTCCAATACCTGGATCTGTACAAAAAAATATACAGAAGTGTAGTATGAGCACACCACAGTCGTTGCCCAGTAAGTGTCAAGACTAACCTCGGTGGAGTAGTGACGAGGTACAGTCAAGACAATTACTAGTCAAATAACCTGTGCAATATACCAGTATACAATAGTACCGGAAAACAACTAGCAGTGATAGCAATAAAAATCAACCAGTGATATAAACAGCAAGGCAACAAGAGCACTATACATATTGTTTAACAACTAATGAATATAAGTACAACCAATTAACTAAGTCCTTCCAATGTAAATCTTTCACCCATAAGTTTTTCAAATAAAAATCCTAAGAATATAATACTTACCAATAAATATACTTTGAATATGCTTCCTTCAAATAAATATCCTTCGAATTTAATTCTTTGAAATAATATTTTGAATATAATTCTTTCATATAAAAGTCACCTTGTGACACCTCATTTCACAATCATAAAAATACGGGTCTCAGCCCACCTTCATAATTTCCACGACACCTCATGCCCATATTTCTATTACAACTGCACGGATAACTCACGTGCCAAACATATCAATATATAAAAAAAAGATCTCCATGATCAATTTACTTTACAAATAGTTTGAGTGAAGAAAATGACATTGCACTTAAATTAAAGCATCATATAAACTATTGATTTGGATGTAAAACTTATTAATTTAAAACATAATAGTAATTTCTTTTATTTAACACAACTCAATCATTGAAAATCAGTAAAACCCAAAAATATAAATCTTCAAAGTCTAGCACTAAAAAGTCAAAGCCAACACAATGCAACCAGGAGCATTAAAAACATAATAATAATGTCAACTAGTACATCATGGAAGAAGACACGAATTTACATATTAATGAAACAAAATCACCAAAGACAAGAACATAAATAAAGGAATATCAACAGGGCACTCCCGAGGTACCGTCTTGTAGTCCCAAATCATAAATAAATTCACAATATCTCATTTCCTTATATCACCGCGGGAGCCTTCACATATAATTTTAAAGAAAATATTTTTCCCCGAAATAGCATCGCGCATTTTAGCCACCTTAATCACACCGCATGACTTTTAATAGTTCCCCTACTAGCCACGCGTTTCAACACCCTTATCTCACCGCATGCGTTTCAACACCCTGACCTTATATCACCGCATACGTATCAATATCACAATATTTCACAAATCGCACCTCAAGTGCCCAAATATCACAACATAATACAACTTGCACCTCAAGTGCCCAACTATCGCAGTATAATACAATTTGCACCTCAAGTGGTCACGTATCAAAACATATCACAAATTGCAAATCAAGTGCTCAAATATTACAACATATCACAAATTTCACATCCAGTGCTCAAATCTTACAACATATCACAAATTTCACTTCAAGTGCTCAAATATTACAACATATCACAAATTGCACATCAGGTGCCCAAATATTACAACTTGCCATATAAATCAACAATACATTATTTTTCCATAATAAGAAGCTCACGACTCGGTCATAATGCGTACAAAAATTCTAACAAAATATTTGGGAGTGAAAACTCAACAAAATAATATTTCACAATTTAACACTTCACCTCAATATGATTTACAGCCTTTATAACTCAATATCAATTTCAACAACATGAACAGAAAAGAAATTCATCAAGGAACAACACTTTTTTTAAAATTCACAACTTCATAAAATAAATAGATTTATTCATCTTATTAACAAAATTTCTCATTTAAATTGTATGTAGATAAAATCAATAATGAACATTATTTCCATAAAGATAGCAAATCAAACAAACACTGAGTTCACATAAAAGTCAAGTAGCAATCGCACCAAATTATCATATAAAAATAATCTAGACAAATAAAGAATGCGACATGACAAATAAGAGATTTAATAAGTCCCACCAATTTTTCAATTTAATGCATAAGGTTGTCTATGAATTTTAACCGATATAATTTGCACATATAAACCAAGTATGTACTCGTCACCTCGCGTACATGATTTTCAATCACACAATTTCTACATAAGATTCAATGCCTAAGGGAAAATTCCCTCTCACAAGGTTAGGCCATATACTTACTTCATTTCACACTATCTCAATCCAATAGTAGACTTTTTTCCTAATTATCCAACTTCGAATGGTTCGAATCTAGCCAAAATAATTCAATACAATCAAAACAAATTATTGGAATCAATCCTATATGAAAATAGGAAACTTTCCAATAAAATCCGAAATTAATTCAAAAATCGTCTGTGGGGCCCACGTCTCGGAATCTGATAGAAGTTACAAAATATGAATGCCCATTCAACGAGTCCAACCATACCAAAAATACTATATTCCAACAACAAATCGACCTCCAAATATTAAATCTAAGGTATGGAGAACTTATACCATTTTCAACCGAGTTCACTAATTTCATGATAAAAACAACAATAGATTCATGTATTTTAACCCAAAACGAGTTAGAATCACTTACCTCAATCCATATGGTGAAAATCGCCTCAAAAATCGCTTCAATCCGAGCTCCATAGCTCCAAATGTGTTAAAAATGGCTAAAACTCGCGTTTTGTAATCTGTCCAGGTAAGTCACAGGTGTCGAATACGACTTATAAATTGCATTTGGTAACAACGATTTGTCTATGCCCCAGAACACAGTATTACCCGCCTTCAGTAAATCAATCATAACTTTTTGTACAAATGTCCAAATGATGAACGGTTTGAAACGTTAGAAACTAGACTCAAAGACCTTTAATTGGATAGGTTGTTCATCACATAACACCTTATATATATATATGTAGATATGCTCGGCCAAAGTGTGATCTTGTGCATGCTCATTTGAAATTTTAGTCTATCTTATAATTTTCCAACTTGGCTTAGACTTAGGCCCCTCCTTAGATCCAAAACACTTATAATATACTTCATACACTTATTATCATATGTAATTGATATCCATCATATTAATAGTTCGCCTTTGCACACAAAATAATATAATTAGCGCACATCAACTTTCTTGATAGCTTAAGTACTTCAAAAAATTTCTAGGGTGTTACAATAGGTAAGTACAGACGTCTTCGTACCAATGAGTGAGACTCTAATAGATCGGCTTGTGATTCATGACTCTTATGAATTTAGAGCTCTAATACCAACTTTTCATGACCCTAGTTTGCCCTCCGTGAACCATCGTGACGGCACATAGTCTCTACGATTAGGTAAGCCTAAATTGCGGAGGAAAAACCAAATTTACGGAAGTAAAACAATTTAAAGCAGAAATAAAGTAATAAACAACGTTTAAAATTACCGCTCGGCATACACGGTATTTAACTCTCAAAACCAACACATAAATCCAAGACCCAGAAACTCACGAATCACAAACTAAGAAATACTACGTAATTCTAACTCCAGAATGTCTAACAAGAACAGAAAATACATAAGGGCTAATACTAAAAAGCAAGAACAGAAAGGGTCTCCTCGGTCTGCAGACGCGGAAGATATACCTCGAAGTTGCTAGACCAGTCGCCTCGCCTTAGGGGTGATAGGACTGAGTCGAAGTACCTGGATTTGCACATGAAAAACATGCGTAGAAAGTGCATGAGTACACCACAGCGGTACTTAGAAAGTGCCAAGCCTAACCTCAGTTAAGTAGTGACGAGGAAGGTCAGGGCCCTACTGAGGTTAAATAAAAGATAAAGTTCGATAGTGTAGAACAGAGTAGTATAAATAAGTACATCAGTAAAAGTAACACATGATATAAAGGATAGCAACAACTATACAAAAGCAACATAAACACAGAAGGAAATACAACTCAACTCCAATAATATCAATCGAGGATCTTCCAGGATACCATACTGCACTCCCAAATATACATATCCAATAAGTCTTTCGGGATACCGTCCCATAGTCCAGCTCATAGTACACGGGGATCTACCGAAATCCTATTCCGTAGTCCCAAACATAAATACCCAGTACAGGGGGAATCTACCGGTGCATTCCTATAGTTCCATATAACTGTGCAGGAGGATCTACCGGAATCTAACATTCATAGTTCCAGATGTAAACAAACAAGGGGGAGCTATCGAAATCCCATATCCATAGTCCCAATGTAAATACACAGCAGCAATAGGAGAAATACTTAGAAATGTCAAACTTTATATTAAGGTAAACAAATAGTCTAGCCTAGCATGTTGCACAGAATTCCGGTAAAGCAGTTAAACAAATAAGGAAATTTAATCGCTTAGACATGCTTTCCTAAGCTAACACAGGCTTAAATAGTGCAAGTAATAAAACAGGAAAGAAAACATACTAGTAGTTACTTAATGAAAATCGGATTTTCAACAATTATCACAAGTACGCACTCGTCACCTCACGTATAAGGCATTTCAATTATCAAATATACCAAATCCTATGGGAAAAGTTTCCCACACAAGGTTAGGCAAGCCACTTACCTCGAGCCAGCTCAAAATCAACTCGAAACCACGTCTTTGCTACGAGTACTTCACTCCAAATGACCCAAATCTATTCAATTCAATTGCATATTATAAATAACACTTTAAGTAACTGATTCTACAATTAAATACTAAGCTAATACGCGAAATTAGATAAAATGACCAAAACGTCTCTCGGGCCCAGTCTCGAAATCGGATAAAATTTACATTTCTAGAATCCTTGCCCTCTCACGAGTTCATTTATATCAAAATTATCCTAATCCAATGTCAATTCCCCAATCAAAACTCAGATTGTTGGTCTAAGGACTTTCTCCCAATTTTTATACAAATTCTGAAATTAAAAAATAAAATCATGTTTAGATTAATGGGTTATAAGCAAAAAGGAGTTAAGAATCATTACCAGTAAACTCCCTCCGAAAATATCTCTAAAATTCGTCTCCTACCGAGCTCCCAATTAAATTTTGTGATATGAACTCAAAATCCTCAATTTTGATCTTTATGTTCTGCCCAACGATTTCCGCTTCTGCGGCCCTGGGACCGCACCTGTGGTCCCACTTCTGCAAGGACTTCGTCACATCTGCGACTTTCACTTAAAGGCCAATTTTTCGCATCTGCGGTTACTCATCCGCAAGTGCGTTAAAGCTTTTGAGGTAAATTACCCGCATCTGCGGAACCTGCTGATCCTCCCCAAATCCGAATTTGTGCTTGCTCTACTGCTTCTGCGGCTCCGCACCTGCGGGACCCAAATCGCAGGTGCGGTTATGACAGAAAACCAGCAGCTTCAACTGCTTCAAACCATTACAAAACCTCCCGACAACCATCCAAAATCATCCCGAGGCCCCCAGGACCTCAACCAAACCTACCAATATATCCTATAATCTCATTCAAATTTGTTTCAACCTTCGGAACGCTCAACAACATCAAAACACCAAATTTGCATCGGATTCAAGCCTAAGAATTCTAAAATCTTCTAAATTACGCTTTTGATAATAACCCCAATCAAACCACATCCGAATGACCTAAAATTTTGCACGCATATCCCAAATGACATAACAGAACTACTGCAACTCTCGGAATTCAATTCCGACCGTCGGATAAAAATCTCACTATCGAACCGGAAACTTCAAAAATTCAACTTTTGGCATTTCAAGCCCAAATGAGCTACGGACCTCCAAAACACAATCCGAACATGCCCCTAAGCCCGAAATCACCCAACGGAGCTAACAGAACCATTGAATTTTCATTCCGAGGCCGTTTGTACACTTTTTCAACTACGGTCAATTCTCCAACACTTAAGCTCTCATTTAGGGACTAAGTGTCCCAAAACTCTCCAAAACTTAAAATCGAACATCCCAGCAAATCAAAATAGCAGAAATAAATACGAAAAAAGTAATTAATAGGGATTGAGGTATTAATTCTTAAGACGACCGGCCGGATCACAAGGGTTGGCCTTGGATGAGCTCTAATGGCGGATGAATATGCCCTAGAGAGAGAGAAAGAGAAACTTCTGGAATCTTTCTCTTTATTAAAATGAACTAAGTAAAATGAAAATGTACAAAAGGAAAGTTCACTCAATACAAAATATCTATACCTATTTCTATACACATGTACAGTTGTGTACAACTGTACTAACTACACTACAACTACATATACAAAATAAATACACACGTGCATATACTCTCAATAGAGTTAAAGTTTGTTTAATGGATGCAATTTTCTATCTACATCATTATTAAGGGAATTCACTGTTCTTGCTTCCGTTTCCCCTGTTCGCCAGCTTATTATCACACCTTCTTTTTACACACCATCCGAGGGTGGTACATGAGAGTTTTTTCACTTTAAGTGATATTATTCGAAATGAGATTATTTATTCATTTTTTGTTCAGAGTCGCCACTTGGGATGATTTTGTTTTCTGATGTCTCAAGTCACCCGTTTATTTTAAATCCCAAATCGAGGAAGATTTTGACCTTCCTTTTGAAGTCTGCGAACCAGAAATTCTGAATAAGGAATTATATTAACCCGAGGGAAGGTGTTAGGCACCCTTAGATTCTGTGGTTCTAGCGCGGTCGCTTAAACTATTATAATTGGCCTATTATCTGATTTTAATACACTTTTAAACTTATGTGCATTTTTAACTTTAAAACCGCTTTTATTATTTAAGGAATTATTTCAAGGTTATTTAAAACATATCGCAAGCCACGCTACATGAAATGCACCCGTGGTTCACGACACGTTCTATTTAACCTTATTGGAAATTAAAACCATGTCACATGAAATGCACCCCCAAATTTTAGTACCCATAATTTTGAACACTAATTAAATGAGTCACTTAAATTCCTCTAAGAATATGTAATCTGGCGCTACAAGGAATTAGGAATGACTAAGGATTTTTTTTTTTTTAAAACTAATGTTATATAATAAGCCTTTCAACAAAAAAAATCGCGAGAGTAATATGAGCAAACTCACTGTAGAAAACTTCATACTATCCAAGCATCTTATTCATTTTGTCATCAACAATATTCCATCCTTTGAGATTGAGAAGTAAGGTTAAAACGAAACAAAACTCAAGATCTTAAACACATGGTTACTACACTAGTCTAACAAAAGCATCGTAATGACTATGGGAAATGAAACAACGCTGGAAACATCAATTTTTAGAGATTTAACAAATTTGAATAAGAAAGAATATTCCAACACTTAAGATCGAGACATAATATCAGATTTGAATTAAAGAAATGAGTGACATAGTTTTATGACACCTTTAGTTTAGATTTTTATTGCAAGCATAGATTTACCAATTTTCAAACAACAGTAATGGACCTCTCCTGCTTAAGACCTTAAGAAGACTTAGTAAACTCCTTTAACATATGCCTTTCACAGTTAAGTTAGACTAGAAAAAACAAAACTCAAACAGCCAAGTACAGATTCTCCTTGATGATGCTATGTCAGTATAAAACTCAAACAAAAGAGAAATTGGGCGAACATGCTGATATCAAATTCGAAGAGCACGAATCACAAAAGACAATAATAAAAGAAAAGAAAAGAACCTGAGAAATGCAAGTGTCTTATTAATAACAGAGAATTAAAGGAATCAGTCACAAATCTTCAAATTGGAAAGCCACTCGAGAATACAACAGCTAGATCGAATAGGAACCCCGAGTTTCGAGCAACGGACGGCAGCTCAAATCGGATTCAAACCTCAATCGATTCCCATCCTTGAAGTTAGAACCAAAAAGGAGAAACCTTTTCTTCTCCAAATCCGAATTTTTGGTCCAAATGTTTGTTAGTAAAACTTTAGAAGTGACGAAACCAGAAAATAAAAAGAACAGAAATGGACAGAATTATGTTCCGAGCCCACAAGTTTCTTGTGTGTCCTTAAAGAATCTTATCCCCTCACTGTTGCCCAAGGTTGACGGATAAATTCTTCCCAGGATAGAAC
>MU789873.1:34251-56052 GCA_026770625.1 Nicotiana glauca
ACTTCAAACCACTAAGTTATCGGCGAACTCAAAATAATGGAGCAAACCACACGAATAACAGAACTTACTTTGTTTTAAAGTAATGATACAGAAAGAAGAAGAAGCAGAAATTTTTCGGAGTGAAAAAATTCTGAAGGAAAGGCCAGATATTTATAGCCAACGAATTTAGATTGAAAGGGTGCGAAAGTGGCTTTTCATATTTGCAGGTGGCTATTCGTGAAAGACAACCTTTCAAATGGCTGTTTAATTAACGCGGGAAGATTTAAAAAATTAAAGACGAAATAATTAATTAATAACGGTCATATTAATATAAAATATTAATATTTAATTAATTAATTTTATTTTATTGGTCCAAAAAATTATCAATCAATCATATCAATTGATCGAATCCGAATCCGAAGCCGGAGCCGAAGCCGAAGCCGAGCCGAGCGAGCGACAACGACGACGGCGCGAGGCCCCTTCCTCTTATATCTTTTTAAGAGCTTAAGGAAGTGCTTCTATATTTAAACCCAACAAAATGCTTGTCTTTAATCAATGAGGGACAAAGTGCAAAAGCTAAAGTTGCCTTTTCACCTTCTTCCCTTATTTCCCATTCACACCACCACTTTATCCCCAACAATATTTTCTGCTGGGTTTTGGTATTGTGGCGGCTGTTGTTATTTGGCACTGCTGGGATGGAAAATCGCCGGTGTCAAGGAGATGGAGAAAGCTAGTTTTTTTTTTTTTGTGTGTGTGTGTATATTCAGGGTTTCTTTTTTTCAACGAAGAAGATGAGAAAAATTCTCTTCATGTCCGTCCTCCCCCTTTCCTAAGTCAATATGTGCTTGCCTTTCCAGGCATACTTTCTTGCCTCATGCACACGTAACCCATGATTTTCCTCATTCTTTTGACCAATTTAATAATATCCATGTGCACCTTTTTTGTGGGCATGTGCAGCCATGATTGAAAATACTCTCCGGTAGTTTATTTTGCCAAAGCTGCGCTCAGCTCTTCATTTAGACTCCTAGGTTATTTAGGTGGGGAAACGGGTTTGGGTATTGGGTCGGGTCGATCCGGTTTGGGGTGGGTTGGTATAAGGTAATTGACCCATAGTATTTGTTCTTTGGGGTAGCCCAATACACCAAGACTAAGTCAATTTCTTTTTTTATTTTTCTTTTTTTTATTAAAAAACCTAAATTTATTTAAATTGTAAAATTAAAATAATTATTTAACTATAAAGTTTATAAAAATTAGTTGATCCTAAATTTAAAGAGAAAAATTGATAATCCAAAATTTTAAAACTAAGAATGTAAAAATGAGCCATTTTTGTGATTTAATTTTTTAATAAAGCAACTAACTAATAAATTAATCCTAAAATATGAACAAATTCTAAATGCAGTTCATGGTATTTTTTGGTATTTTTTTGATTTTTAATGAAAATTAAATATGCACAAAAAATGCAAATAATTAACAAAAATCCTACAAAAAATCCTATAAAATTGCAAAATTGGGAAAAATTATTTTCTGATATTTTATGGGAGTAATTCATATAGGGCAAAAATCACGTGCTCACACTTATAACTGCTCCTCGTCCCCCATGTAACTGAAGGTGTGAAGCCTTTTCTGAACGGGAACAAGAAAGAGCTCCCCCTCTCCCCTCAAAGTTTCTAAATAAAACTAAGATTTCGTGGTGGCAAGTGCACAAATTGACGCTTCTAGGACTCCCTATTTAAAGAAAAGTTTAAGTTCATTAGATTATTAAAGTTTAACCATTTCGTAATCCAGGCTGGAAGTTATAAATAGATATATGAGTTTGGATTGCGATTGCTAATATAATTTAAGAGCTAGATATCTGCTAATTGGCATTTTCCGTACATTTCGAATTTAAGATATTTAGGCCTGAATTTAAATTTGATAGTTCACATGAAACTCGTATGTCTGAAGTTGGGACCACGAGAGAGAAGCTCCCCCTTCTCTCTAAATTCAAAACTTCCTCAACTAACTCAGTCGTCGCTACCATCCTACATGGACACAGATTTAGATATGATACTCATTCCCCCCCAAACCACCTGATGTAAATAACGATGCTACTACCAGGATTTCTAGATATCAAAAAAAGTCCTTTAAAAGGAAACAGCCTCTCTGCCCCTCGGGGTAGGGGTAAGGTCTGCATACATATTACCCTCCCCAGACCCCACTTATGGGATTATACTAGGTTGTTGTTGTTGTTGTTGTAGAAAAATTCCTTTAAAGACCAACTTACTAAAAGGAACTGAAGAGGCGGATATCATTTTTGAGTCAACTATTCCCCTTCCCAATAGTTCTGATAATTGTTCCTCCGTAATGTATCCAGAAGCTACCATAACTGGGAAAGAAAAAATCACCATTTCTCATGAGGATAAGGAACGCATGTATATGCCTTGGAGATATTCCTTAATCATCAAATTACAAGGTAAACGAATTCTCCATCAAACCCTTAAAAAAGGTCCAAGAACTGTGGAAAGTAAATGAAAACTTTCCTCTAATCGATTTGGGGGCAGACTACTCTATTGCAAAATTTCAAAAACTAGAAAGCATGAATCATGTCCTACAAAATGGGCCATGGTTTATCTTTGGTTTCTTCTTATCCTGTCAAAAGTGGAAACCAAATTTTGTAGCATCCACTGCTAAACAAACATACACAGTTGTATGGGTCCGGCTACCTAATTTTCCTACTGAATTCTATGATGGGATCATTCTCCAAAAGATTGGTAACTCTATAGGGAGACTATTAAAAGTTGATGCTTGCACTTCCTCCACCTTGAGAGGAAGATATGCTAGGCTTTGTGTTGAATTGCCAATGAACAAACCTGTTGCCAAATTTATACTCATAGAATAACACAAACAAGTTATTGAATATGAAGGAGATAAAATACTATGTAAGAATTGCGGTTCATTACGCCACATAGTAGGCCAATGGTCTACGATGGTAAAGTCACTGCACCAACCGGAGAAATCTGAAGATAAATCTGACCAATTGCGAGACACTCAAAACTCCACTAAAACATGCAATGAGGACAACTGACACACTGTTACTTTTTAGAAAACAAGAAGGTCAGTTAAGAAAATTCCAAATGCAGGGATGAAATCTTCCACGGAGGCAGGTATTGATGTTAAGTTATTTAATGCCTCTACTGGTAAGTACATAAACACCTAAAAGTTTAAATTTGTTAATAAATATTCTAATAACTTGTCTTTACACAATGATAGTGAAATCCACATCCAAATGGCCAGTTCCACTAAAGCCATAACAAACGAGAACAAGGATAGTTTTTATTTGGAAAATAGCTTCTCAGAATTGTGCAATGAGCACATAGTTTTGGATACTAACCCTCCTGAAATTAATAGTTTATTACCCATTAACCTTGACATGCATCAGTCCACTAGATCATACTAAAGATGATAGTAGCAATAATACCCCTTCTAAGCGTGCTACTTTAGTGCCCAATTTATCTTCTAATTACACTCATCCAAGTCATCTCCCTAATAACACTAATAATACTAATTATTTTACCCCTTAAGAATCCCCCACTAAAAACAAAAACCATACACCGCCTGCCCCACACTTGTCCAGGAAACACATCTAAATGAACACATGGACAAAGATACACGATAAGTGGCGGAACAGTCCCATGCAAAATCCACCCCAAAATTCCCAAAATCTTCTTATAATACTCATACGCTAGCTTATTCAGAATGCATGCATGTAGATGAAATTATAACCTACCCGTCAAACCCCCATCTTAAGTATAGATAAAGATACCAAACATGCCAAGGCTTCCATTGAACAATCGAAGGAGATACAGACTTATATAACTCCTTCGTCCACCAAGGCCATTGAATATGGAAAATCTTCCAGCACTATCACACCAACTCCCAAACAACCCAATAATCTATGTCCAATCACCATTACCTCAAGACCACCAGCCACTATCCTGGATAGAGATTGCTTTAACGGGGCAAGGTATGATGTTCAATGCCACCATCAACAGACAAGAGAGTGTGATATTAATCTTAAACCCAAGATACTTGGCACAACTAGTGTCAGAGGGCCTCCATATGGCCATGAACAATTACATGAACCATGTCTGGGTGAACAACATCTTACAACCCTTAGCCCCAGCAATAAATCCAAATCTAGTCCAAGAAATGAGAGCTCAATGGAACCTGCCCCCTCACTTAAATCCCATTCCAATTATTCCCCAAAATTTAGGCCTAGGCCTACCCTTCTCCCCCCAGAAGCCTTAACAGCTGTGAACCCTATCTTAATGTAGTGGGATGTTTCTCAACCTCACCTACACCCACATAACCTCAACATGGAAGTCCCTATGTAGAAAATCACATGGAAGAGGAAATGATAGAGCCAATAGATTTGATATGGGAATCAATGGTGGAGTTGGGAAACCTAAGCTAGGTAAAGGTCTTTTTATTCAAAGAAAATAAAGAGAAGAAGCATATCCTCTCTTTCCCACAGAATCTTTTCAAGTGTTCAATGGACATTCGCCCACCCCACGATCCAACAGTGGGGAACAGGGCAATGATCCTTGTACCAACACTGAGAGGGAACTCAAACCTTACCAGGGAAATACTAGAGAATGGGCACAACCCAACCCCAAATGTCAACATGTTTAATCCTAAAAATTTTATAATATGGAACATTAGGCGAGGAAATAATGAGGACTTTAGAAGAAACTTCAGGGATCATATTGACACATACAGGCCATGCATGGTAACACTGCTTGAGACTAGAATGCAATCCCATGCACCACTTCTACACGAGTTTGGATTTTCTGAACTCATTGAGGTACCAGCAAATGGACAACCTGGAGGCATGGTGCTTCTTTGGGACCATACCAAGGTGACTGTCCACAATGCTGTGCATAGAAACCATGAAATACATGCAACAATTGAGGTTCGTCCTACTAACCTTAAATGGCTTTTTTCATCTTTATATGCTAGCACTAATACTGTAGATAGAGATATTATGTGGAATAACCTAAAAAATATAGTTGACTCTCATAAGGACTCATGGTTAGTTGAAGGAGATTTTAATGATGTGTTAGTGCTAATGACAAAATCGATGGGAGACCCCTTAATCGTAGACATGCTTTTAAGCTCTGTGATAATTTGAATTACTATAAACTACAAGATTTAGGCTATAAAGGATGCAAATATACTTGGTCTAATCGTAGGTTTAGTAATAATGACCTAATCTTGGAACGTTTGGATAGGATTTTTGGAAATAATGAATGGATTCAATGTTTTCCAAACGTTTCTATTACTCCTCTACCAAAGACCCACTCTGATCACAACCCCCTTCTTATTAATCTTATCCCTAAAAAGAGTCGTTTACTTAATAAACCATTCCGACTAGAACCATACTGGTGCAAACACCCTCACTTTAAGACATTAGTTAGATACTCTTGGTGTAACAATTCTTATAATCAGACTTTGTCAACCTTTAAAGATGTTGTCATTAGTTGGAAAAATATTACCTTTGGAGACCTTTTCAAAAATAATAGAATCATTCTTGCAAGACTTAGAGGTATCCAAATCTCCCCCTCTTACTGTCATAGTAAATTTCTTCAATCCTTAGAGCACTCGTTAATTCAAGATTATAACAACATACTTCGTATTGAGGAAGATTACTGAAGCTTCGCTCTAGAATTTATTGGTTAAACGAAGGCAACGCTAATACAACATTCTTCCATATTGTGGCTACCAATAGGAAAAGAATTAACAAGATTAATTTCTTCAAAAATGACCTAGGAATGTGGATTGATAATCCTGAAGATATTATCAACCACACAAAAGACTATTTTGAAAAAGCCTTCACATCTTCTCATATCTGTAGCAATTGGAGACATATTAAAAATGACCCTAGGTGTTTTATTAACTTAGATTTATCCTCCCTTGACGACCCCATCACTCACTCTGAAATTACAAAAGCATGTTTCTCCTTTAAACCCTATAAGGCACCCGGGCCTGATGGTCTTCATCCCTTTTTCTTCCAAAACTATTGGAATGTTGTTGGAAATTCTGTAACTAGTCTATGCGAAGAAGTTTTCAAGACTGGCACTATCCCTGGAAATATTAACGATAATTTGTTGTGCCTAATTCCTAAAATCCCTAATGCAAATAACTTAAAAGTTTCTAGACCTATAGGGCTTTGTAATACTGTCTATAAAATAATTACTAAGGTCATCTCTACCAGACTGAAACCCTTTCTTAATAATTTAATTAGCCCTTCCCAAAGTAGCTTTCTAAAAAATAGGAAAGCTAGTGATAATACCATTATCATTCAAGAATTAATTCTTAAAATGAATAAATATCGTGGTTATAAACACAACATGATTTTAAAAATTAACTTGGAAAAAGCTTTCGATCGTTTAGAATGGTCCCTTGTCTATAGAGCTTTAAGATTTTTCAAATTCCCTCCTAATATTACAAAGCTTATAATGAACTGTGTTTCTTCCAATAGAATATCCATCTTGGTTAATGACATAAGAACTAGTTATTTTTCACTAAGTAGAGTTATTCGCCAAGGTGATCCTATGTCTCCATATCTTTTTGTTCTTTGCATGGATATGCTCTCTACCCTTATCAACCATAAAGTTGATCTAGGCTGTTGGGATCCCATTACAATTGGCAGCAATAAACACCATATATCTCATCTATTTTTTGCAGATGACCTAACCCTAATGGAAAAAATTAATGATAAATCTATTGAAGCAATTAATGACTGTCTCAACTCCTTCTGTCATCTTTCAGGGCAATCCATTAACAAAGTTAAGTCCAAAATCATTATATCCAAATACTGCCCTAACCCTACACAAGCTACCCTCTCACAAATCCTTAATGTCAAAGTTAGTAATTCTTTCGGAAAATACTTAGGTTTTCCCATTACAAACTCTAAACCCACGGCCAAAGATTTTCAATTTGTCCTTGACAACATGATTTCTAGACTCCGCACATGGAAATCAAATTTACTAAGCATGGCTGGTAGATGTACCTTAGCAACCTCCTGTCTAAACTCTCTTCCAAATCACCTAATGCAATATACCCTTCTACCGGCTAAGATTCTAAGTAAAATTGACAAGATCCAATGAGATTTTATATGGGTTACTAATGGAACCTCAAAAGAACTTCATCCCATTAAATGGTATAATATCACTCAAAACCAAAAAAAAATGGTGGGTTAGGTATTCATGCTGCAAAAAAGAAAAACCTAGTAAGCCTAGCTAACCTAACTTGGAGACTCCTCCAAAATACTCAATCCCCTTGGGCTAAAACAATACTAGGTCTATATGGTACAAGGAAAACACTGAAAAATAATTCCTTTATATGGAATGGCATTGTTCTAGGCTGGGAAATATGTAGCAAAGGGATTACTTGGTTGCCTCATAAGTCCTCAACCTTGAGTGTGTGGAATAATCGTTGGATTCCCAAATTCAACTCTCTCCGTCAATATATTCATGGTCATTTAACCCTCCATGATAAAGCTCTTACCATAAAAGATATATGGAAACAAAACACTTGGGAGTTATCTTATCTTTCAATGACCCTAGAACCCAGAATCATCAAGAAGATAAATGCTACTCAACTCACAAACAAATCCCACAATACTCCAGTTTGGGCATTGAACCCCAATGAACTTTTCACTAGTAAATCTTTCTACACAACAACAACAACAACAACAATAACAACAATCCAGTATAATCCCACTTAGCGGGGTCTGGGGAGGGTAGTGCGTACGCAGACCTTACCCTACCCTGGGGTAGAGAAGTTGTGTCACGAAACCAACCCCGGTCATGATGGCGCCCAACACTTTGCTAGGAAAGTCCGACCATTCACAATAATTTTCCCAAATTCTTACACAGAATTTAGATACATAACACAAGGAATTTACTAAAACAGTATCTTAGAAGTCTAGAAATATCCATAAAATATGCAGAAGTTCAATTTAAAAGACTGAAACATAGCCCAATAGAATCCGGTGTCACAAGTCCGAGCCTCTAATACATAATATCCACCTATTACAAATTTGTCTAGGAAAATGCGGAATAAAAGATAGAGATAGAGGGGAGAGATCAAGGCTGAGAACGCCATGCAGCTACCTCGATACTCTCGGATACTGCTGCTCAGCTAAACAAATCCTCACTCAGCCTGTGCTGTACCTGGATCTGCACGCAAGGTGCAGGGAGTAATGCGAGTATTCCGACAAAGTGAGTAATAAACATAAATAAAGGCTGAAAATACGAAATCATGGAAAAATACAAAGTAAACTATAACTGGCAATTTAGAGCATTAGTAATGAAGCAACAAGCCAATGAAATAAGAGTGTAGAAATATTATGACAGATAATACAGATAAGAACAAATGCATGAGTGAAATGCAATTCATATGACGATACACTCTAGTACCCACTGCGGCGTGCAGCCCGATCCATTCATTTAACGTCGACAGCGCTCACTAGGGGTGTGTACAGACTCCGGAGGGGCTCCTACAGCCCAAGCACAATATCAAGCCATCTTGTGGCATCAACCAGGCTCTCGGCCTCAATATCAATATAATCAACCAGGCTCTCAACCGCAAGATCAATGTAATCAACCAGGCTCTCAGCCTCAATATCAATATAACACTGCTGCAGCGTGCAGCCCGATCCATGCTCAGTCCATAAATGCACATAAGCCTCTTGAGCAATAATAAAATAATAGTTCTCAGCTCAAAACGTCAATAAAATATTGTTTGTGTTTTTAAATCTTAGAAAGATGGTTGAGTTTGCAAAACACTATTTAAATCCTTGGACCGAGATCAAATAATATGCAAAAATAATGCGAAAACAGTGATACCAATCCCTGAAAGATTCAAATAATTGGCACGAAGCCCAAAGGTAACAATTAAATCCATGTGAAGATGTTTCTCAAGTAAGTTCTAGTAGAAAATACAGTAAAAATATCACTCGGGACAGACCAAGTAACAATCCCCAATAACAAACGATCCCGCACTCGTCACAGAGCGCGTGTCTCGCCTCAATATAGCGTTACGATATAAAATTCCGCGGTTTCAAACCCTCAGGACATCATTTACATCAATTACTCACCTCAAGACGGCCAAAGGTCTAGCTCGCTATGCCCTTACCTCTCAAATTGGCCTCCTCGTGCGACGAATCTGCCCAAAATCACAACGAATATGTCGCATTATGCTAAAGTGACAATACCCAATCGACAATAACTGAAAAACAACAAAATCCCAAAATTTGGCTAAACCGGAGCCCCGGGCCCACTTCTCGAAAATCAAAAAAAATTAACATCAACGGGTTCCTTATCTCGCCACGAGTATATACATATAAAATTTACCAAAATCGGAGTCCAAATGACCCCTCAAATCCCAATTTGAAATATTGAAGTTCAAGCCCTAGTTCTTCCTTTTTTTGCTAAGTTTCCATGGATTCCAAGATCAATTTCACAATAAAAATGTGTTTTTAGTTCATAGGACTTATCTCAATCACTTCCAGTCGAAACCCCCTTCAATTCCCGTCCAAAAGCTCTCAAGGTTGCTAGAAAATGGAGGAAATGGGTTTGGGTTCGCGGATGAAATGTTTTTAACATTCTGCCTGGATCACTGTAGCCAACCCTATGCGATTGCATCCTAACCTCTGTGATCGCATAGAATAAGATTTCCAGCTCCAAATTTAACCCTATGCGATCGCACACCAACTCCTGCGATCGCATAGAACAATTTTCTACTAAAAATTCCGGATCAACTTTACACTGTGCGATCGCATGCCTCCCTATGCAACCGCATAGAACAACCAAACAACCCCTCGAAATCCTTCTATGGATCGCATCCCCTCTCTTGCGATCGTACAGAGCAAAATCCTGTAGCACTAACCTGCAATTTTCTGCAACAACCTAAGTCCCAAAAACATCCCGTTAGCTATCCGAATTCACCCCGAGGCCCCCAGGACCTCAACCAAAAGCACCAACACCTCCTATAACATTATTCCAACTTGTTCCAATCACAAAAACACCTCAAACAACACTAAATCCATCATTTCTCATCGAATTCAAGTCTAAGTTCTTTAAAAACTTCCGCAACATGCATTCGATCAAAAACCCAACCAAAACACCTCCGAATCACCTGAAATTTTGCACACACATCCCAAATCTCCTAATGAAGCTACAACAACTATAGAAATTCCATTCCGACTCCCGGATCAAAATCTCAACTATCAACCGGAAATCGCCAAAATACTAACTTCGCCAATTCAATCCTAATTCTACACCGGACCTCCAAAATCACTTCCGATCACGCTCCTAAGTCACAAATCATCTCCCGGAGCTAACCGAACCATCGGAATTCATATCCGAGCCCTCTAACATACAAGTCAACCTTTGGTTGACTTTTCCATACTAAGCCTTCCTTAAAGAGACTAAGTGTCCCATTTCTTATCAAAACCACTCCAAATCAACTCTAACACACCAAATACCGATAATGAAACATAAAGAAGTAGAAAATGGGGAGAACGGGGTAGTAACTCATGAGACGACGGGTCAGGTCGTCACATCCTCCCTAACTTAAACAAACGCTCATCCTCGAGCGAGTTAAGAAACATACCTGAGACCTTAAATAGGTGAATATATCTACTTCGCATCTCCCGCTCGGTCTCCCAAGTAGCTTCCTCCACAGGCCGACCTCTCCACTGCACTTTCACTGATGTTATATCTTTTGATCTCAATTTTCAAACATGTCGACCCAAAATAGCCACTGGTTCCATATCATAAGTAAAATCCTCGTCTAACTGCACTGTGCTGAAATCCAACACATAAGATGGGTACCCAATATACTTCCGGAGAATAGAAACATGGAATACTAGATGAATGCGCGACAAATTGGGTGGCAAAGCAAGCATATAGGCCACCTCTCCAATCCTCCTAAGTACCTCAAAAGGTCCAATAAATTGCGGGCTCAACTTCCCTTTCTTTCCAAATCTCATAACACCATTCATGGGCGAAACCTTCAGCAATACCTTCTCACCCACCATGTAAGATACATCTCGAACCTTCCGGTCCGCATAACTCTTCTGACGTGACTGAGCTATACGAAGTCTCTCCTGAATCACTCTCGCCTTCTCTAAGGCATCCTGGACCAACTCTGCCCCCAATAGTCTAGCCTCACCGGGCTCAAACTAACTAACTGGATATCTACACCGTCTCCCATACAAGGCCTCATACGGTGCCATCTGAATACTGGACTGATAGCTATTGTTGTAGGCAAACTCTGCAAGCGACCGAAACTCATCCCAAGAACCTCCGAAATCAATCACACAGGCACGCAACATGTCCTCCAATATCTGAATAATATGCTCAGACTGTCCGTCCGTCTAAGGAAGAAATGCTATGCTCAACTCCACCTGGGTACCCAACTCTCGCTGAAAAGTTCTCCAAAACTGGAAAGCAAACTGAGTACCTCTATCTGAGATAATGGAAACTGGAACACCATGCAACCGCACAATCTCTTGGATAAATATCACTGCCAGCCGCTCCGAAGAATAAGTAGTACACATCGGAATGAAGTGGGCGGACTTGGTCAGCCGATCCACAATCACCCAAATAGAATCAAATTTCTTCAAAGTCCGAGGAAGGCCATTCACAAAGTACATAGTGACTCTCTCCCACTTCCACTCAGGAATAATCATCTGGTGAAGCAAACCACCCGGTCTCTGATGCTCATATTTCACCTGCTAACAATTTAGACACCGAGCTACAAATCCCACAATATCTTTCTTCATTCTTCTCCACCAATAGTGTTGTCTTAAGTCTTGATACATTTTCGTGGCACCTGGATGAATAGAATACCGCAAGTTGTGGGCTTCCTCCAGAATCAACTCTCTAAGCCCATCCACATTGGGCACACAAATTCGGCCCTGCATGCTCAATACGCCATCATCATCTATAGTCACATCTCTGGCATCATCATGCTGAACTCTGTCCTTAAGGACAAGCAAATGCGGATCATCATACTGGCATTCTCTGATGCGATCATATAAGAAAGATCGAGAAACCACACAAGCCAACACCTGACTGGGCTCAAAAATGTCTAGTCTCACAAACTGATTAGCTAAGGCTTGAACATCAACCGCAAAGGGCCTCTCCCCAACTGAAATGTACGCCAAACTCCCCATACTGACTACCTTTCAGATCAAAGCATTGGCCACTACATTGGTATTTCCCGGATGATACAGAATAGTAATATCATAATCTTTTAGCAACTCAAGCCATCTCCACTGCCTCAAATTAAGGTCTTTCTGCTTAAACAAATCTGAAGACTACGATTATCAGTGAATACCTCACAATATACGCCATATAAATAGTGCCTCCAAATCTTCAATGCATGAACTATGGCAGCCAACTCTAAGTCATGAACATGGTAGTTCTTCTCATGGGGCTTCAACTGACGAGAAGCATAAGAAATAACTCTACCCTTCTGCATCAATACACAACCAATCCTAACTCTCGAAGCATCACAATATACGGTATAGGAACCTGAAGCTGATGGCAAAACCAATACTGGAGCTGTGGTCAAAACTGTCTTGAGCTTCTGAAAGCTCTCCTCGCACTCGTCCAACTATACGAATGGAGCACCCTTCTGCGTCAACTTGGTCAAGGGCCATGCAATGGATGAGAATCCCTAAATAAATCAGCGATAATAGCCTGCTAACCCAAGAAAGAAAACTACGAATCTTTGTGGCTGAAGATGGTCTAGACCAACTCTGCACTGCTTCTATTTTCTATGGATCAACCTGAGTACCCTCGCTAGACACTATGTGTCCCAAGAATGCCACTGAACTTAGCCAAAACTCACACTTGGAGAATTTTGCATAAAGCTTTTCCTCCCTCAATCTCTGCAACACTACATGCAGATGCTCGGTGTGCTCCTTCTAGCTACGCGAGTACACCAGAATATCATCAATGAATACAATAACAAAAGAATCCAGATAAGGCCGAAATACACTGTTCATCAGATGAATAACGCTACTGGGGCATTGGTCAGCCCGAAAGACATAACCAGAAACTCATAGTGACCATATCTAGTCCTGAAAGCAGTCTTAGGAATATCAGAATCCCTGATTTTCAACTGGTGATAGCCCGAACAGAGATCGATCTTAGAAAACACCCTCGCTCCCTGAAGCTGATCAAATAAGTCATCAATGCGAGGCAAAGGATACTTGTTCTTCATTGTTACCTTATTTAACTGCCTGTAGTTAATGCACATCCTCATTGTGCCATCTTTCTTCTTCTCAAATAGAACAGGTGCATCCCACGGTGACACACTAGGCTGAATGAACCCCTTATCTAGGAGTTCCTAAAGTTGCTCCTTCAATTCTTTCAACTCTGCTGGTGCCATACGATATTGCGGAATGGAAATGGGCTGGGTGCCCGGCACCAAGTCAATGCCAAAATTAATATCCCTATCCGGCATCATGCATTGCAGGTGTGCAGGAAATATATCAGGAAAATTCCTCACAACTGGGATAGAATCAATACTAGGAGTTTCAGCTCCAACATCTCGCACAAAAGCTAGATATGATAGACAACCCTTCCTAACCATACGCTGGGCTTTCAAGAAGGAAATTACTCTGCTAGGAACATAATCAGTCATACCACGCCACTCGATCCTCGGAACACCTGGAGTAGCCAAAGTGACTGTCTTAGCATGAAAGTCTAGAATAGCATGACACAGAGATAGTCAATCCATGCCCAGAATAACATCAAAGTCTACCGTGCTCAATAGCAATAAATCAACTCGGGTCTCCAGACCTCCAATAGTCACAATACAAGACAAATACATATGGTCTACAATAATAGTATCACCCACCGAGGTAGATACGTGCACAGGTAAAGTAAGACACCCTCGGGTCGTACCCAAATGATGAGCAAAATATAAGGACACATAAGAATAGGTGGATCCAGGATCAAATAAGATAGAGGCATCTGTGTGGCAGATTGAGATAATACCTGTGATAACAGTATCTGACACAATGGCATTTGTCCTGCCTGGAATAGCATAAAATCGGGCCTGGCCACCACTCGATCGGCCTCCATCTCTGGGGAGACCCCTGGCTGCCTAGCCTCCACCCCTAGCTGCCGGGGCGGGTGCTGAAGAAACTGGAGCAGAAGACAATGGCTGATCCCTCTGTTGAAACTGACCACCACGAAGTCGAGGACACTGCCTCTTCATATGACCAAACTCTCCGTATTCGTAACAACTACCATGTGCTGGAGAAGGGAACTGGAGGGAATCCCTCACACCAGAATGACCAACCGATGCACTCGGCGCAGAAGAACCCTGAGCTGAAGGGGAATATGATAAGCTCTGATCTGGGAGAGCGTTAAATGAAGACTGGCCCTACTGAAACCCCTTATGACCACGGTTTAAAGATGCCTTATTGTACTCTGGACGGGCCGACTGAGAAGGTCTGAAAGAATGAACTCTACCACGCTGGAACTGGCCCCTAGACGAAGCACCACTGAAATTGCCTGAACCTCGAGGCCTCTTGGCCTCCCTCTCCTCTCGCTCCCTGCGGCGAACCGTCTTAATATCACGAGCAATGTCAACCACCTCCTCGTACAAAGCACCCAATAGTCTCTCTCTAGTCATTAAAATGTGGAGAGAGTAGTTAAGACCATCCACAAATCTCTGGATCCTCTCACGATCTGTCGGGATCATCCAAGTAGCATGACGAGCCAACTGCAAAAATCTCATCTCATACCGAGTCACGGTCATATCCCCCTGAGTCAACCACTCAAATTGCCTACGCAACTCCTTTTTGCGAGACTGAGGTACATACTTCTCCAGAAATAAAGTGAAGAACTGCTGCCAAGTAAGGGGCACTGCACCATCAGGCCTACGCCTCTCGAAATCTTCCCACCAAGTAAATGCAGCCCCTGAGAACTGAAATGTAGTAAAAGCCACACCACTCGACTCCAAAATCCCTGCGGTGCGAAGCATACGCTGACACTTGTCAAGAAAACCCTGGGCATCCTCGCCCTCTGCACCATTGAATGTCGGAGGCTGGAGCTTACCAAATCTCTCGAGATGACGCTGCTCATCATCTGGCATAGCTGGAACCACAGAGTCCTAAACTGGTGCAACCGGCTGAGCTGGAACTGCTTCTGGTGTCTGCAATCCCTACACAACCTGCTCAGGTGTGCGATTAACAGGAATCTGGGTGCCTTCCCTGGCCTGTGAAGTAACTGCAGCTGTAGTGGCTGAGACTGCCTAAGCCAGGCCAGTGCAAACTGTCAAAATCTGAGCCAAGGTCTCCTAAAAACCCGAAATCACAATAGGCATAACTGGTGCTTGAACCGGTACAGCTGCTGAAGCCTGATCTGGAACTGGGGAAGCTGGTGGATTAACAGGTGCTGCCCACACTACTCTACCTCTGCCATGCTTATGACCGCATCCACGGTCTCTAGTAGCATTAGTGGGTGGCACTGGTGGTCGTCCGCCTCGTCCAGTAGCGCGAGTCCTCTCCATCTGCGAGAGAATAGAATAATAGGAATTTAATGTTCGGATCAACAAGGTCGCACGACAAGAATTTCAAGAATATGAAGTTTTCCTAAAGGTTCTGCAGCCTCTCGAGCATAAATACAGACGTCTCCGTACTGATCCCCGAGACTCTACTAAACCGGCTCATGACTCGGGAGACCAAGTAACCTAGGCTCTGATACCAACTTGTCACAACCCCAACTCCAGTCATGATGGCGTCCAACACTCTGCTAGGCAAGCCCGACCATTCACAACAATTTTCCCAAATTCTTACAGAGATTTAAGATACATAACACAGGGAATTTACTAAAACAGTATCTCAGAAGTCTAGAAATATCCATAAAATATGCAGAATTTCAATTTAAAATACTGAAACATAGCCAAATAGAATCTGGTGTCACGAGTCTGAGCCTCTAATACAGAATATCCACCTATTATAAGTCTGTCTAGGAAAATGCGGAATAAAAGATAGAGATAGAGGGGAGAGATCAAGGCTGAGAACGCCATGCAGCGCTCACTGGGGGTGTGTACAGACTCCGAAGGGGCTCCTACAACTCAAGCGCAATATCAAGCCATCTCGTGGCACCAACCAGGCTCTCGGCCTCAATATCAATATAATCAACCAGGCTCTCAGCCTCAAGATCAATGTAATCAACCAGGCTCTCGGCCTCAATATCAATATAACACTGCTGCAGCGCGCAACCCGATCCATGCTCGGTCCAAAAATGCACATAAGCCTCTTGGGCAATATTAAAATAATAGTTCTTAGCTCAAAACGTCAATAAAATATTGTTTAAGTTTTCAAATCTTAGAAAGATGGCTGAGTTTGCAAAATAGTATTTAAATCCTTGGACCGAGATCAAATAATATGTAAAAATAATGCGAAAACAGTGATATCAATCCCTAAAGGATTCAAATAATTGGCACAAAGCCCAAAGGTAACAATTAAATCCAAGTGAAGATGATTCTCAATTAAGTTCTAGTAGAAAACACGGTAAAAACATCACTGGGGACGGACCAAGTCACAATCCCCAATAACAAACGACCTCGCACTCGTCATAGAGCGCGTGTCTCGCCTCAATATAGCATTACGATATGAAATTCCGGGGTTTCAAACCCTCAGGACATCATTTACATCAATTACTCACCTCAAGACGGCCAAAAGTCTAGCTCGTTATGCCCTTGCCTCTGAAATTGGCCTCTTCGTGTGACGAATCTACCCAAAATCACAACAAATATGTCGCATTATACTAAAGAGACAATACCCAATCGAAAATAACTGAAAAACATCAAAATCCCGAAATTTGGCAAAACCCGAGCCCCGGTCCCACTTCTCAAAAATCAAAAAAATTAACATCAACGGATTCCTTATCTCGCCACGAGTCTATACATATAAAATTTACCAATATCGGAGTCCAAATGACCCCTCAAATCCAGATTTGAAATATTGAAGTTCAAGCCCTAGTTCTTCCTCTTTTTGCTAAGTTTCCATGGATTCCAAGATCGATTTCACAATAAAAACGTGTTTTTAATTCATAGGACTTACCACCAATAACTTCCAGTTGAAACTCCGTTCAATTCCCATCCAAAAACTCTCAAGGTTGCTCAAAAATGGAGAAAATGGGTTTGGGTTCGCGGATGAAATGTCTTTAACATTCTGCCTGGATCACTATAGCCAACCCTATGCGATCACATCCTAACCTCTGCGATCACATAGAACAAAATTTCGAGCTTCAAATTTAACCCTATGCGATCACACACCAACTCCTGCGATCGCATAGAACAATTTTTATACTAAAAATTCCGGATCAACTTTACACTGTGCGATCGCAAGCTTCCCTATGCAATCGCATAGAACAACCAAACAACCCCTTGAAATCCTTCTATGTGATCGCATCCCCTCCTTGCGATCGCATAGAGTAAAATCCTACAGCACTGACCTACAATTTTCTGCAACAACCTAAGTCCCAAAAACATCCCGTTAGCCATCCAAATTCACCCCGAGGCCCCCGGGACCTCAATCAAAAGCACCAACACCTCCTATAACATCATTCGAACTTGTTCCAATCACAAAAACACCTCAAACAACACTAAATCCATCATTTCTCATCAAATTCAAGCCTAAGTTCTTTAAAAACTTCTGAAACACGCATTCGATCAAAAACCCAACCAAAGCACCTCTGAATCACCTGAAATTTTTCACATACATCCCAAATCACCTAACGAAGCTACAACAACTCTCGAAATTCCATTCCGACTCCCGGATCAAAATCTCACCTATCAACCGGAAATCGCTAAAATACTAACTTCGCCAATTCAAACCTAATTCTACACCGGACCTCCAAAACCTCTTCCGATCATGCTCCCAAGTCACAAATCATTTCCCGGAGCTAACCGAACCATCAGAATTTATATCCGAGCCCTCTAACATACAAGTCAACTTTTGGTTGACTTTTCCAAACTAATCCTTCCTTAAAGAGACTAAGTGTCCCATTTCTTATCAAAACCACTCCAAATCAACTCTAACACACCAAATACCGATAATGAAATATAAGGAAGCAGAAAATGGGGAGAATGGGGCAGTAACTCATGAGAAGACGGGTCGGATCGTCACAGGTTTTTTCCAAATAGACCCTCGGCATCCTTCCCTCCAAGAACTTCCCACCTTACTCTTGGGGAGACTCGAACACTTAACCTCTTGGTTGGAAGTGGGTGTTGCTTACCATCAGAGCAACCTCTCTTGTCTAAATCTGTCTACACCCTTTTAGATAATCAGTTTGATTGCTACAAGGATTACACGTGGATTTGGGAAACAAATTGTCCAAACAAGATAAAATTTCTATTGTGGAAAGACTACCATAATAGACTTCCAACAATAAGCTTCTTAAACCATACTGACAATAACATAGATCCTATATGTTCTACTTGTAAAACTGATAAGGAAACTATTAATCATATTTTTTTGGAATGCATGGCAGTCCGACTACTATGGTCATACTTAGGAATTGATCCCAAAATTCGGAATGGTGCTATATGTCGACGCCCCCATTTTTCCCCCTTCTTTGAAAAAAGAAAGAAATCGGGTTTACGACAGTATGGACAAAATAACTCTTATTCCCTTTTGAGGAATCGGGTTATGGCTTTTGGAGAGTTGCCACCTAATGATTATAGTGCATTAGGACACTTTAAAAGAAAAGAAGAAGATTTTGAAAGAAAACCAGAGTTCGGGTAAGGGCTTGAGATTATCTCGAGGGGAAGGTGTTAGGCACCCCTCAAGATCCACTTGTGTGGTTCCCGGTCATGCTTTAATTGTGACTTTAAAAGAAAGGGGACACGTAAGGTTTACACATAGCAATTACAGATAAGTTTGAAAGTTTTAGGAAAAAATGACATAAATGATAAAAAAAAAAGGATTAATTGGAAGGAAACATAATTTTAAGAAAAATATTATACACAAATAAAGAAAAGGAAAGGGGTCCTAGGTTTAAATACAATATGGATCACATCAATGCAATACCCAGCAATCACTCCTCAAAAGAGGGGTCGCACGAGACATTAGCGCACCGGTCATCATATCCATATTCTACCCTTCCCACCCCGTTAAGGTATTTAAATGTGTGGATTGGTCACGAGTGCATATTGCGTGCTATTACCCGTCCCGTCCTATAGGTCCTAAAGGGTGTTTTAGGACCACTATTCCTATAAGGTGAGGACTAGGTTGAACCCTTAAGTTTAAAGGCAAAAATACTAAGCGACATACAAAAGCAAGTAGGACTTCATATAAGGGATCACGTAAAGGCATGTAAAAGGCTCAAATACCCATCCACGAATAGACATACAATTAGCACGCCTCAATCACATTTAAGGTCTAAGGGAGTGAGAGTTTAAATCTGGAATATTCAAAAATAGATTAGCATAGAAGCTGAAAGTTTGGGCAGAATTTGGCAGGAGAGTTGGAAAAACTGAAGGTGAAGCAGTAAAATACGTATCATTTATGAATAGAAGAAAACAGTTTTTTTCAAACACAGTTAAGACCATATACGTATGCAGTATCCTGCGAACAGGAGAATAATTTTCGACAGATAGGGTAGAAAACGTATAGCACCAGAGAAAGAGGAGTAAATACATTAGTATTAAACACATTCACAGAAGAGTTTAAAGCACAGTACTCTGCTCTTTTTAAAAAAATAGTAGTTTAGCTTTAGACTGAAAAATAACATATAGCGGGACGTAAAAGTTATTCCGGATTGCAAAAACAAAGAGAGAATACTGAATATTTTAGTGTCAAAAACATATCCTTTGAAAATTGCAGAGGTCGTAATAAGTTTTTAGGGAAAACAGTAGTCCAGTCTTGGACTGGAAAAGTAACTTGGTTGAAAACATATAGATGAAAAAGTAAGACAGGAATTTAGTAGTAAAACCAAACGGACTTCAGGGAGGCAAACAAGTTTGGGCAACTTAAAGAGGTCGAATGGCTTAGAATTAAGACGATTAATCAATTTTATCCGGCCTAAGGCTTGCCTAGGCGTTATAACAGAAAGCGGACATGCACATCCTTTTTTAGTTTTAGAGAAAACCCGTTAACCAGCCTGACGTGATTGAATAACTAATGAGATGGACAAAACATTGCAAGTGGACTCCTAATTGCATGATATCTAATGCACGTAATAGTCCTAATACATGATATCTAATTGCAGTAGTAGAGCTTTTAATTATTAACTGATTATGGTTATGAAAAAAATAACAGACTGAAAGCAGAAAAACCTAGGAGCAGGATTTCTATATGTAGAATGCATGTCTTATATATGATTTCTATTGCATGAATATGTAAATAAAATCCTATAGATATGTTCTCTACCCGTACCCTTAAATAAACATGCATAACCCTCCCCAATTTCACTATAAAACCCCATTGTTCTTTACAAGTTATTACATTTCAAGTAATTAAATTACAGTAGCGAAGAGTAAAACAAGAAGTTATTCTATAGGGAGCCTTCAGCCAGGCCCAAATCTCCAACCTCACTCCTTTCAAATTTCACAGCCTTTACCAAGAGTTTAGGTGCAACAAAGTTCCCTAGGGGTCCCTTGGGACCCTGGCCAATACCAGACACCCAAGACAAATCATCATTGACAAGTGCAAGTGTGGAATTGCCAGCCTTGTACATCGAGGTTCAGTGGGTACTCAAGGTACCCAAAGCAATGTTTGCACTAAGGGGGCAGAACCTAAATTCTAAGAGTAGTGTGGTTGTGATGGAATTTGAAGGAGTTGAGTTGGAAAAGGTTTTACATGAAGGACAGTTTTGAGAGAAAAGTAATCAATTAAGTTCGAAAACAGTTAATATGGGACCAGTTTTGAAAGAAAAGAGTCGCACAGTACTCAGAGAACACAAACAGGGGCAGGGGGAAGGGAACAAATAACTCACAAGCAAGAACACTGAACATCAAAGAGAAGTACTTCAGAATAACCAGACATGTTTCAAACAAAGGGTTAAGGGTCTTAACAACATTAGATTGACAGATTCACACATCAGGAAAAGGTTCAGGGTTACTTAATAGCTAAAAGGGTCCTGAATACATGCTAATAGGGTACAGGGGTGAGGGGAATAAGGAGAAACATGCAGGATACAAGCACAGGCATGCCAGACTATATTAATCAGCACAAAGGCATGCTAATTGCAGTAAGAGCAACAAAACCATAAGTAGAATTATGCAAGAAACAAAAGGAAGTGTAATACAAATAGAAACATATTGCTTTTGGTGTTGTAAATCAAATAGGAGACATACCAGTTGAAAGTAAAGTAATGCAGGGTAGTAGTGAGTTACAGTATGCAAGATGGTGTGCAGAGAGAGCAGCAGTATAAAGAAGCAGCAACAATAGCAAAAGTGAGCAGCAATAGCAGAAGTAAGCAACAATAGAAGTGAGCAGCAGTATAGAGAGCAATGGAAGTGAGCAGCAATATAATGGAGCAGTGAAATAGTCTAAAACTCAGCCTGAGTTTCAAACTAGTGGAGCAACCAGTAGTCACAAGAGAAGTGAGAGAGATTGTGTGAAACAAAGAGAGAGTACTGAATATTTTTTTTTGTGAGAGAGAGTTCAGAATAATTCATTTCGTGTCTGTGTGTTAAGTGAGAAAAGAAGAGTAATACTCATAGTTTTTTTTTTGAAAACAGTAGAGAATAGGGTAGTAAGTATATAATTATAGAAACAGTACCAAATTGACTCAATCA
>MU789874.1:0-19093 GCA_026770625.1 Nicotiana glauca
ACGGGCGAGAACAACTAATTTAGAGAAACATATATTTTTTGTTTTTTTCTTGAAAATGGATGAAACATACAAAATATTTTTGAATTTTCTTTTTCTTTTTTTTTGATTTTCTGATTTATGGAAAATGATTACAAAGTACAAAATCTTTTTTGAATTTTCATGCTTCTTTTTTGATTTTCAAAATGTGGCATGGGGGACATAGGGAATTCCAAGACTTCTTGGATTCCACAAATGTTCCCCATGTGCTTTTCCCNTAAAAATGAAGCATAGGGGACATGTGGGAATTCCAAGACTTCTTGGATTCCACAAATGTTCCCCATGTGCTTTTCCCAAAATGAAGCATGGGGACATGGGGGAATTCCAAGACTTCTTGGATTTCACAATTGTTCCCCATGCCTTTGATTAAAATAATATCATGCTTACCTAAAAAAACCGTACAACCTTCTTATTTAACGAGATCAACATGGCGTGCCATTTGTCCTTAACTATTATTGGTCCTCCAAATGACCCTTTTACCCTTGAATAAATGCAACATGTAGCACATAGGATGCATCAAGATGGTCTATTATTTTCAGGTCGCTTGTCCTAGACGGACCCAACCCATGTGTTGAATCCCCTAAGTCAAATGCAACATGATGCAAATAAGCATTCCTACTAGAGATCCGGCATGAAGCCAGGTTATTCTAGGTTAAAAACCTGGGTATGTGTTCTAGACAGTGTACCCGTGCGGACAACTCGAGTCGGGGAGGGGGCTACGTACTGGGGACCCATGAGATCGTCCGACTTTGTAACTTGTCCGAGCCCTTTTCTTATTTCAAGGTATGACACTAACAGAATAGGGAGTCTCAACCAGTAAGCACATTCCCAGAGGTAAGGAGAGAAGGTTTCAGCACAGTTTATATGTACAGTTCAAATAATATCAAAGCGGTAAAAAGCATCATTTTGCACATTAAGCACAGATCATACGAAAATATCAGATAATAAAGCCAAAATACAACAATTTATCACAAGCCCGAATTTCTAACCCTGAACCAGTGGTTCTGGGTCAATGTCCCCAGCGGAGTCGCCAGAGCTATCACACCTCCTTTTTGCGCCTACCGCACCCCGCGAAGGGATGTAGTAGAGGGAGTTTTTCCAATTAAAGGACAATCGAATCGGGATTTGTTTATTAAGAGATTCAGAGTCGCCATTTGGGAGATTTATGGTGTCCCAAGTCACCGGTTGAATCCCGAATCGAGGAAAGGTTTGACTCTATATAACAGTCCGCGAACCAGAAATCCGGATAAGGAATTCTGTTAACCCGGGAGAAGGTGTTAGGCATTCCCGAGTTCTGTGGTTCTAGCACGGCCACTCAACTGTCATATTTGGCTTAATTATCTGAGTTATAACATGCTTTAACTTATGTGTAAATTTTAACCTTTAACCGCTTTTAATATTATTATTATTATTTTAACAAAGAATTGCAACGTTGTGAAAACGTATCTCGAACCGCGTCACATCAATGTACACGTAGTTATCGACATATTTCGACTCCGTTGAGATTTGGATTTGGGTCACATAAATGTGCACCCAAGTTTAAGAAAGTAAATTATTAAAGGCGCGCCTAAAACGACTAGCATATCATTATTTTTGGTAAGGCCGTGAAATTTTGCTAAACGGCCCATCCCGAAATCTAAGTAATTTTACAAACACATATAGAGGGCCCCGCGGCTTATGTATTTTTGTTTGTCGAGGCTCGTCTCATTCATTATTTTTAAAAGAATTACAACGTCATGGAAATGCATCTCGAACCACATCACAATCAATGTACCCGTGATTATCGACACAATTCGACTTCGTTGAGATTTGGATTTGGGTCACATAAATGTACACCCGAGTTTAAGAAGGTAAGGTTATTAGAACGGCGCCTAAAGAGTCTAACGCGTTATTATTTTGGGGAAGGCCGTGCAATTCTCTAAACGGCCCATCCTGAAGTCTAAGTATTTTTAATATATACATTTATGAGGGCCCCACAACTTTGTATTTTTTATTTGGCGAGGCTCGTCTCATTTATTATTTAAAGGAAAACCCTAAAAGCAACTACGATTATCTACTTTATTTGTCTCTAAAAAGAGAAATCCTAATTTATTCACTAAAGATTATCCAGAGTAGTTATAAACGGGTTACATGAAATGCACCCCCGAATTTTTAGGATTAGACACAGTAACTATGTTACGGGAACCGTACCCATAGTCACAACGATTTATTAATCGTGCCTAAAGCAGCTGGCACATTTGTAAATTATTTTTTAGCTACATTTGAAATAAAACAACATGCTCACATGAACTAACAATTTTCTAACTTTATGGCTATGCACAGTAGAACCCCAACCCCCTTAACTCCTATTCATATCACATGTTACTATACCAAAACAAAGGCATGTCAACCATTGAACCAAATAACACCAATACATATTTCATTCAAACTTGACACAAATAAGTGCAATATGAAACGAACATTTAACAAAACCATGTGTTTAATTGCTATATGAAACTGAAAATATTTAGATGAGATAAAATGAACCTGCGCAATTTATTGACTGCTTCTTTCAAAGTTCAAACCACAATCTGGAAATAAACACTCAGGCCATTCGATGAACACTAAAGGAATAAACATCCAGGTAAAATAACATAATACCAAACTAGATGAACCAAAATCTTAGGAGAAACCATTAAAAGATTTTGTATAGCCTTAGTTCCTTATCAAATAATCATCCTATTAATTTCTAAAGTTTAACTCTACAGACCCTTCTTTAAATATTTATCAATTCACATACATATGGATTATTATAATCAAATGATTTTATGAACAAATTATCATCACATAAAGAACAAAACAGATCTTAATTTCATAGAGACGAAGGGACGTCATCCCACCGCCAAACAAACAAAAATACGGATTCAAACCAACAAAATTTGGATTCAAATTTTCATTCCATTTAAACAAGTACTACAAGTTTAGGAATGTGTATGCACCTGTTTGAAGCAAGAGCGTAAACCAAGCTGGACCGAAAAATCGATAAAGAAGAGATGCGACTACGACCTCGAACGGAACCTCGGACAACGGCCTCCGGCAAGCTCGAACGGCAAATCCAACAAACAGAACCTCGAACAGGTTCGATAAGGACAAGGACGGGATGTTTTGGGACAGAAATGAAGGTCACCGGATTTAACCAAATGTGCGTCAGATTCAATGGAGGGTCGTTTAGTTTTGTTCGCTGCGGCGTGGAGCTGGACGCGACTATGGAGGGGCTGGCTGTGTGTTTTGGTTTAAGGGATCCTTCTCTAGGTTAAGGAGATGAAGAAGAACTCTAGGGTTTTCGAGTTGTCAACGAAGAAGAAAAATCTTAAGCTTCATGGAAAACGAGTCTGTTGGTGTCGTTTCAGTGAGGAAGACATCAATGGCGGATAGCAGCTGGAATGGTGTGTGTTCATGGGAGATGATGGATTAGGAGGCGGCAATTATGGAGGTTCGACTGGTCGTTGCTGCTGGTTTGGTGGCGTCGCTGGTCGACAACGTGAGGAAGAAGACGACGAAGCAGCAGCGGTGGTTGTTTATGGTTGCTGCTGGACGTGAGGAAGAAGACGACGAAGCAGCAGCGGTGGTTGTTTACGGTTGCTGCTGGACGTGAGGGTGGTGACGACGTGGGGGTTGTGTGTGGCTGGACGTTGCAGCTCAAGGGTTTGTCTTGGGGTTTTTTGTGTTGTTCATGCTGTTTTTCATCCTCCATATCTTGAGGAAGAAGAAGCAATCCATGTGTATATTGTGTGCCTGTGTGTTCTTGTGTGCGTGTGTATTGTCTTCAGACCCTCCATTCCCCCTCCCCTCAAATGTCTAATGTAGTAATAAAAAATGTGAGGGTGTCACGTGGGTTGGGTACCCAATGAGTGATGGGTCTTTTCTCGTGCTCTGTCCGTGTCCCCCACGTGTGTCCCCCACGTGTGGTGGGCTCGGATTCTTATGGGCTAGGTCTAAAAATTAGGCCTAAAAATGGGTCGTTTGAACCCAAATATTATTTTTTTCCGCAACCGAGAATAAAAATAAGATATTATTTAATTAATCCTACGTAAGCAAAATAACTATCAAAAATAAGATTGACAACTAAAACCAAACTATTTTTGTATTTTCAAGTTTAAAAATGACTACAAAATATTAATAAAACTATTTTTTTTTGTAATTTTTGTTTTTATATAAAGATAAAATATAAAGTACTATTTTTTGTATTTTTTCAAGTTTATGATAAATACATAAACTAAAATTTATATATCTTTCTTTTTTTGTATATTTTCATTTTTGTGATGAAAATAAAGTAAAAGAGTCAAAATTAGCTGAAATAGCTATATTAGATCTAAATTAAATATTTTACGCTAAAATTATGAAAAATCCTGGGGAGGGTCAAAAATCACATATCTACAAGCCACACCATAGAAAATATATCAACAGCTGGGTCTCCACCTCTAGGAGTCTCACCTCCACCTCTAACATCCTGACCCCTACCTCTGGCTGGCCATGTAAGCTGAGTATTGACTGCAATGGGACACGTAGCCTGAGTGCTTTCGTAAATTATATTTCTCCAAGTCTAGGACAATTTTTACATGATGTGCCTAGTACTACCACATTCATAATAATTCATTTGAGGGCTCAGCAAACTTATTGAACCTGATGACATATTCGGACACTGTCATGGTGACCTGGCACAACCGTTCAGATCACATATACCACATATTGCAGAGAATCCGGGAGGTAAACTCCTTCAAAAAATTTCTTAAAATAGAGCTGAGTAGGTAATGTTGCATTAGCTAGTCTGCCCTCTTCGTAGGCTTGCCACAAACACCATCGGTCATTTTCCTCTTTTGCTATGCTGGCTTAACACTGCTGAGCTACCCCATTTATTCATATACTCTTCATTATTCTTTGGGGGCGATTCTTACCCCTATTTACGCACAACGATCACAAAGGTAAAACTTCATACAGATACATCTTGGCATAAACCACAGATTCGAGAAGGTTGTCAACCACTGTATTTCCTCCAAAGCACCCCAAATCCGCAACCGCGACTGCTACACTAAGTAGACCTTTTGTAAATTTAAAGTTTCTTCCCTAACTCCCTTGATACTAAAGTGTTGGATTATTAAGAAGGCAAACATACCACAAGTTCCAACCTTACCCCCTGCAAAGTACCAAGCCTTAAATATGTATAAATTATTGGGGAGCCTTTCTGTACCATATATACACATTCCAAGCCAAAACTGACATAACACATGACCATACGATCCATTCACTGATAGTGTAATTCCCCATTTGGCACTAAGTCAAAGGTCACAACATTCGATAATCCACAATATTTGTCCTTCACAACTGAAATAAATCAGCCAGACGTCAAGGTTTGTTGAACCCCTACATGATTCATTAGGTGATCTCTTGATACATTTGCATCTTCCGTTGGAACCACAACTGGTTTGGTAAATACATTATATTTCCACTACCTCTACTTGTCATCCGAAGCACAACAAAATTAACCCCCTCACTTTCGACTATTCTCACGTTCTGCAATACCTCATACCAACGGTCAAGAAAATCCCGTGGGTCCTCAAAAGATAAACCGCTGAAAGTGATAGCAAATATTTTTGGTGAAACCTATCCGACCTTCGCAAAACTTCTGCAGACATAGTTGATCTATCACCGGTCTGTGCCGTTGTTCAGTTGAAGAAGCGGTACGTGACTTCGCCATTCTTGGAAAGACAATAGTAGAAATTCAATTAGCTTTGAGGAACAGAACCGCACGACAAGAAAGAACAAATGTGAAACTTTTCCCTAACTCTTAGCCTGTGGGGGATAAATACAGATGTATCCGTACCGATCCCTCAAACTCTACTAAGCTTGTCCGTGAGTTATGAGACCTATGTAACCTAGAGCTCTGATACCAACTTGTCACGACCCAGATTTCCCGCCCTCGGGAGTCGTGATGGCGCCTACTAATAGGAGCTAGGCAAGCTAACTTTTATCTATCTCTTTTATTATCAAAATTCCTCTTTTAACAATTTAACAGTAATAATATAAATACAGCGGAATAAATTAAATGAGCGGAAGACTTGAATTAATAAAACTAATGATACGCAAAAATTCAACATAAACCTCTACCCAAGAACTGGTGTCACATTACTCACGAACTACTAAGAATACTAAATACAACTGTTTGAAAGAAATATAAAACTGTTTGTCTCGAATACATGAGATAATAGACTGAAAATAAAGATAGAGGAGACATCGGGCCTGCGGACGCCTGCAAGGCTACCTCAGTGTCTCGTTGGTCGAAATAGTAACACTCGCGCTACTACTGCTGCTGCTGTCCGAAACCTGTATCTGTGCAAAAAAGCACAGAGTGTAGTATCAGCACAACCGACCCCATGTGTTGGTAAGTGCCTAGCCAACCCCGGCAAAGTAGTGACGAGACTAGGACTAGACACCCAATTAATCCTGTGCAATTCAAATATATATATATATATATATATATATATATATACACACACACACACACACACACACAACAAGGAAGTACAAAAAAACAACCAGTCAATGTGGGAAGGGAACATGCTTCAGGGGTATCAGATATATAAACAGGATATCAGGAATAACGGAGAAACAATCTACAGTCTAACTTCTAACACGGAAATAAGAAATAAAGACAACTTTCATATTCAGCTCATCTTGTTGCAGGCGTGCAACCCGATCTCATTCCTCATATCTCGTGGTGGGCGTACCACCCGCTCCCATTTCATAATATCTCGTGGTAGGCGTACCATTCGCTCCCATTTCATTATATCATTTGTGGTAGGCGTACCACACGCTCCCATTTCAATATATCATTTTTGGTCGGCGTACCACTCGCTCCCATTTCAATATATCAATTGTGGTAGGCATACCACTCGCTCCCATTTCAATATATTATTTGTGGTAGGCGTACCACTCGCTCCCATTTCAATATATCATTTGTGGTAGGTGTACCACTCGCTCCCATTTCAATATATCATTTGTGGTAGGCGTACCACCCGCTCCCATTTCATTAAGTAAACAGTTCTTCCAAATATAATTTACTCTAACAAACACAACAATTAATATGAATTTAATAGACAACAAGTACACAAAAATTATGATTCACTTAGGAAAACAAATAATGACAACTAGCAATTAAATGACAACTAGCAATTAATTCACATAAACGTGTACCAATTATGGCATAAATTCAATAATAACAAGTAAAACGGTAAAAGGGAAATGTCACCTAAAGAATCACAGTAATAATAAAATAAGATAATTAATACACCTGAACTAATAACAATAAGAAATCATAACATACGGCAATAAGTGCACGGCATCACCATTCGTGCTTTTACACTTTTCCTCACCCAAACAACAGTTTCAAACAAGGGCAAGGGAATAAACAAAACGGTAATAGAAATCCCGGCAAGGGAACACATTTAAACAATTAAACCTCGACAAGGGTACAACAATTAAGCAATAAATTCCCGGCAAGGGAGAGACCAACAATTTAACAAAATATCTCAGCAAGGAATTATTTAAAACTTCTTTCTCTTTCTTTCATTTCTTACTCGTAATTCATTTTACCACTTGCGCCAATGCTCCAAAGGGTTCAATCATCTCATATACTTTCTCAAAATTTTAATAGAAATCATCATTCAAACATGAAAGATATAGCAAAATCCAAATATTCATAATGTAAAGACTCACGGTCATACTAGACACCAATGTATAGATACTCGTCACCATGCCTATACATCGTACTCGATAATTAGCAAGTAACAAATATAACTCAACTCCTATTCCCTCAAGCTAGGGTAGATCAAACACTTACCTCGCTTTGTAACCAATTCAAAAATCCAACAAGCCTTTGCCTCGCGAATTCGTGCTCGAAATTCTCAAATCTAGTCATAAACAATTTGATTAAGTTAATAAAAATTATAGGAATTAATTCCATATGAAATTCTATATTTTCCATTTAAAATCCAAAATTGCACTAAAAATTTGCCCGTAGGGCCTACGTCTCGGAACGTGACAAAAATTACGGTATATGAAACCTCATCCAACCACGAGTCCAACCATACCAATTTTACCAAAATCCGACATCAACTCGACCCTCAAATCTTTAAATTAAACCAAGAGGGTTTTCAAGATTTTCTCAACTAAAATCACCAATTAAATGCCAAAACTAGTAATAGATTCGGGTAATCTAACCAAAATTAAGTTAAGAACACTTACCCCGTTATTTTCTCTAAAAATATCCCGAAAATCGCCTCTTCCCGAGCTCCAATTTGACAAAAATGGATGCGGGTTTACTGTTCACATTTTCAGAAATAAACATTCTGTCAAGAATTCGGGGTTACTATTCACGTGTTTTTACTGATCATGGGGTACTGTACACGTTACTGTTCACGGGTACTGTTTCTGCAAAAAAAATTCTGCAATTTTCCTAAGTTCGAAATCACTCAGAGACACCTCCAAAATACTCCCGAGCCCTCGGGGCTCCTAACCAAACACATACACTAACTCAACAACATCCTACGAACTTAACCGTGTGATCAAATCGCCAAAATAACGTCATATACCACGAATTAAGCTTTAGAATCCAAGAATTCTTACAAATTTCATAAAACATCAAATTTTCCATTTTGAGTTCCAAACACGTCAAACGACGTCCGTTTTCAACCAAACTTTACAGAAAGTACTTAAACCACATATAAGACTTGTATCGGGCGCCAGAACCAAAATACAGGCCCGACACCATCACTTTTTAATCAAATTTCATTTTTATTTTCCTTAAACATTTTCAGAAAACAATTTTACTCAAAAATTCTTTTCTCGGGCTTGAGACCTCGGAATTCGATTCCGGGCATACGCACAAGTCCCATATTTCTCTACGGACCTTCCGACACCGTCAAATCACGGGTCCGGGTCCATTTACCCAAAATGTTGATCAGAGTCAAATTTATTTATTTTAATATCAAAATTTAGCAAATTTTCATAAAATTTTATATTTGAGCTTCCGGCTATGCGCCCGGACTGCGCACGTAAATCGAGGCAATTGTAAATGAAGTTTTCAAGGCCTCAGAAGCTCGTAATGGATAATAAAACAAGTGATGACCCTTTGGGTCGTCACACCTACTAGGCTAGCCCCTCCCAAACTGACCTCTGCCCCTAGCTGGGGCACCTCTGAACTCACCGGAGAACCTAGCTCTCTTATCCTACGGTATCTGCTCTCTACCCCTTTGGCGATATCCCTCAATCCGGTGAGCAATCTCTACCACTAGCTGATACTCTGTGCCCATCTCCACCTCTCGAGCCATACTAAATCGAATACCGGGCTGCAATCCAGTGACAAACCTCCGCACTCTCTCCGCGTCTGTAGGAAGTATCATAAGTGCATGGCGGGACAACTCGGAAAACCTCACCTCATAGTCAGTCACAAACATCTGACCCTGCTCGAGATGCTCAAACTGATACCGCAGCTCCTCCCTCCCAGAGGGTGGGATGTACCTATCCAAGAATAACTATACGAACTGGACCCAAGTGATGGGAGGAGAACCCGCTGGCCTGCCAAGAACATAGGGCTGCCACCATCTACGGGCCCTTCCCTCGAGCTGAAAAGTAGTGAAGTCAACTCCATGCGACTCCAATATCCTCATGTTGTGCAGTCTGTCCCTGAACCTATCAATGAAGTCCTGGGCATCCTCATGACGCTCAACCCCAAAGCTGGCCTGGGCTGGGGTGCCACTACAGCAACTAGCTGAGCCTCATCTGTGGGTAGTGCACTCGGAGTCTGATATACTGCAGCTGCATGACCTGGAGCCTGAGCAGTAGGGGTCTGGGCTCCCCTTCCTGCCTGTGAAGTAGCTGGGTCTGCTGGAAATAACCCAACCTGAGTCATAGTGTCCATGAACCGTAGCATGCGGCCCATGACTTCCTGAATCCCGGTGCTGTCATGAAATCCACCATGGTAGGTTCAGCTGCGGGCACCTCGCCCTACTCCTCCATGATAGGATCCACTGGTGGTGCTACTGGAACGGCTCTAGGACGCCCTCATCCCCTACCACGGGTCGGTGCTCTTCCCCGGCCTCTACCTCGGCCTCTAGCAACGGGGGGAGCAGCTCCTCCCAGGTCTGGAATGTCAGCGGTGCAAGTTCTCACCATCTGTGAGAAAGTAGAAAAGGGAAATTTAGTACACTAACCACTGCACGATAGGAAATGAATAAAGAGTAGTCTTTCCTAATATCCTATAGCTTCTCGAAGATAAATACAGACGTCTCCGTACCGATCAACAAGACTCTATCAGGTTTGCCCATAACTCGTGAGACCTACGTGAACCTAGTGCTCTGATACCATGTTGTCACGACCCATTTCCACAATAGGTCATTAGGGCGCCTGACACCATTGTCAGTCAAGCCAATGCGGAAACATTACTAAATTCTTATGTTGCTTTTAATCAGAAATGAGTGAAATAGATACTTAATTTGGAAGTAATCCAAAAGAGAAAAATACCATAAATAGCATAATTATACAATCCAAAAATAAATGTCTACCAAAGTGTGTGCCAGAACTTGGTGTCACAAGTATGGGCATCTAGTAGAATATACAAAATACATCTCTATCCTACTGTCTGGAATAGGGAAAGACAGAAAAAGTAAAGGAAGACTCCATCTGGCTGCTGAGCGGCATAGGAATGAAGTAGCTCACCGTGAAAGTCTCTTCAACAAGCTCAAAGGCGCGCACCGGACTGGTAACCAAATGTATCTGCCTTAGATCGTGTACAATTAAGTATAGAAGCTTAGTATGAGTACATAAACAATATGTACCCAATAAGTATCCCGTCTAATCTCGAAGAAGTAGAGACAAGAAGTTGACTTGATACTCACTAGGGTCGAACAATATATCAAAGTGTTATACTAACCATGAAGAATCACTGATAAGCAATAATTTATAACAAGGCATATAAGTCCTACTCTCCATTATATTTCCGATTAACCATTTACTTTCGTTATATTTCTCAATTTATGTCGGGCCATGAAAGGCAATATCAACATTTAAAACTCTCAGGAAAGCAATATAAGCATGCGCAAATATGTCGAGGCGACGGCCTGATCCAACAAAAATAAACTGTGCACTTGCCGAGGGTCGACGGCGCGCCTATAGATGCATCTATTCATACTGAGGCAATCGTCCCAATCCAGAAATAATAAGCAATATCAAGTATACTCACAAAGGCACATCAATAGTCATTAATGCCATGCAAGATTTCAACAAATATACAAGTTCGTTCTTATTCCATTTCAAGTCTCTAGCATATCCTAGGTGCTCGTATTAACAAGATAATATAGAGATTTCTATAAATAAAGCATGGTGTGGGTCCTAAAGTACCCGGACGATTAGCATAGTAGTAGCTACGCACGAACTCTCGTCACCTACCGTGCGCGTAGCCCCCGCATTTAGCAACAATTACTCAATTATTATTCCTATGGGGATAATTCCCTCTTACAAGGTTAGAAAGGAGACTCACCTCGCTCCAAAGCATACTTCCAATATCAAGAACAAGCCCAAGTCCTCAATTCGGAGCCGAACGATCACAAACTAGTTAAATGAAGTGAGAACTAGTCAATATAGGCCTACAAGATCGAATTCTAACTATTTAAGTGATTTCCCAACCTTTTTCACAAGTTTCCTAAATTCCGACCCCGGGCCCACGTGCCCGGATTCCGAGATTTTTCGAAGAAAGTTGTTCTTTATTACCTAAGGATCAGTAATATATGAATTCTAGTTCATTTCATAGCAAATTTCGTGGTTAAATCTTGATTTTACTTAAACCCTAGGTCGAGCTCTAACCCCTTTGATTTCACCTAATTTTTAGTGTTTAATCAACATAATATACATGTATTTAAACTAATAATAATTGGAATTAACTTACCTTGAAGTTCTATGTTGAAATCCTCTCTTTGGAAGCCCCCAAATCGCCTAAGTGTGGAGTAGAAATGAAATAAATGGCCTTTGAGTTCGAATAAATGAACTCACTGCCCAGCGATTTCCGCTTCTGCGGTCTGGGGACTGCTTCTGTGGTCCCGCACCTGCGAAAGGAGGATCGATTCTACAGAACTGGGCGAAATTGGTTGGACCGCTTCTGCGGCATGACATCCGCTTCTACGGCTTTCGAGCCACTCCTGTGGTTTCTCCTGGCCTGGACAAAGGCCATTTCTATGATGGATTGACCGCATCTGCGGTCCTAGAACTGTAGATGCGGTTATGACAGAAGCTGCAGACCTTCAGCCATTCTTCAACTTTCCTACTTTACTCGAACCTCGCTCGTTTGACGCTCGGGGCTCCCGAGCCCCGCCCGAACATACCGACAAGTCTAAAATCACGAGGCAGGCCTACTCAAACCCTCGGAACATCCAAAGCAATTTTAAATCTTGGAATTACCACCTAAAACTAAATGAATCAAACTATTGAACTTCATGTTCTTAATTTTCTTCTAACGGGCCAAAAAGCCCTTAAACTACTTGGATTGACACCAAATTTTACGGGCAAGTCGTAACTGATATTTCAAACCTGTACCAAGCTTCGAAACCAAAATTCAAGCCCGGTACATAGGAAATCAATGATTTCTTAGTTTCCTTAATTCTTTAAAACTTCAATTTAATGATTTCCAATAAAAATTCATTACTCGGGCTAGGGACCTCGGAATTCGATTCCGGGTATACGCCCAGATCCCATATTTTTCCTCGGACCCTCCCGGATCGTCAAATTCTGAATCCGGGTCCGTTTTCCCAAAAAGTTGAGCAAAGTCAAACTTCATCTTTTAAGAGAATCTTAAAGAAACAATTGGACATATTTTTACTCAAAACTCTTCCAACTCCCGAACCAAACCGTCCCCGCAAGTTATAAATTAGCTAAAGCAAGCGCGGGAAGTCTTATTTAAGGAAACGGGGTTCTAAAAGGCAAAACGACCAGTCGGGTCGTTACACCAGCATCAGCTATTCTGCAACTAGAATCAACAGCTACTGAAGAGAATAAGATGTTGCGTCTCTACACATTGGAAATGTGGGACGCCTGGTCTATTGGTAGAAAACCGCCAAGTGCCATCCCTGGGTTCCTTGAATTGACCCCCAGGTCAGGTGAGGTTACCAACTCCCCTGTGCCCAACCCGCTAATCCCATGCAGGCACACTCTAATGCCGTCCAATGTTCCTGGCATGCCTTCTGTGGTTTGCCCCCGGGCGCCAGTTTCCAAGGCACAACCAACTTTACAACGACCGTATATTGAGCCTCCAATGTTCACCTTTCAGGGTCCAAAGCTTCAACCAGAAGTAACATATGTGACCCCGTACTCTTTCACTCAACCTCCACAATATGATCTCACGGGGGAGCAAAAAAATGTTGTTAAAAATCCCGAGCAAGAGGAGATGGCTCTGAAGAAGAAAAGCCTGGAGCAAAGCCTAAAAATCATGCAAAATCTGAGTGGCCAAAAGAGTGTCTCATACTCCGACCTCTGTATGTTTCCCCATATACACTTTCCAGTTGGCTTCAAGATGCCAAAATTTGAAAAGTACGATGGGCATGGAGACTCGATTGCTCATATGAAATGATATTGTAACCAATTGAGGGGTGCCGGTGGAAAAGAGGAGCTGCTAATGGCCTATTTTGGGGAAAGACTCACCGAAATCGCTTCTAAGTGGTATACGGATCAAGAAATTGCTCATTGCCATGTGTGGGATGATATCGCTCGAGATTTTGTCCGCCAGTTCCAGTATAATGTGGACATCGCTCCCGACAGAAACACTTTGTCCAATTTAAAAAAGAAAACCGCGAAAAACTTCTGTGAGTATGCTGTCAAATGGCGTGAGCAAGCTGCGAGGGTAAAGCCTCAAATGGACGAAGTTGAAATGGTCACGGTCTTTATGTAGGCCCAAGAGGTTGACTACATCCAGAACATGATGTCTGCTATGGATACGTCGTTTACTGAGGCTATAAAATTGAGAAAATGGTTGAAAACAGTCTAAAAATGGGCCGAATCTTGAGTCATGCTGCCTTTAAAGCCACATCACCAGATGTTCAAAATGGTTCAGAGGATTCGATAAATGGAAACGGGAGAGAAGAAGGAGCCATGATGGTTTCAAGGTCGAGGGGGTCCCACAGGTCATTCAGCAAATCATATGTGCCCCCCTATGATCCCACCACACTATTATCCCTTCAAGATGATGCTTATGTCGTGGCACCGCCTCCCTATGCGGTGATGAGCGCACAATTTTACATGCAGCCACAACATTATACACAAAACCAAGCTCCACCTCCCATAAATCCTCAACTAAATGATCCCCAATACAATCCTCGCCAAGAGAGCCTTTCAAAAAGAATTAGTTCACCCCTATTGATGAATCGTATTCAAGCTTGTTCTAAAAGCTAATCAGGCTAGATCTATTGTAGCCAGTGGCCCCGAACCGACCGAACCCTAATTACTCCTTGCACCAAGCTGATGCTAGATGTTAGTACCACTCTGGAGCAGTGGGACACAGTACAGAGGACTGTTGGACCCTCAAGAGGGCAGTTGAAGACTTGATTGAAGCTGAAAGAATCGTTTTTCAGGATGAAGAAGCTCCTGATGTGGTGAACAATCTGTTGCCTGCTCACAACACTGGGCCAATAGTCGGAATGATTTGTGAAGATGAGGAATTTGATCCGATAATGAAGGCCATTGTAGCCATTGCCAAAACAGAAGAAAAGCCAACAAATGGCCGTCAAGCATGAAAGTTCCCCATCAGACATGAGTCTTAGTAGCTAGTCTTGCTATCATTTATGCATCCGGATTATCTCAGGGTATAATCCGAATATTTTACTTTATTGTCTTACTTTCTGATAAAACCCTTCTATCTTCAAAAAATTGAAAAAAAAATCAATCAAAAAAAATCAAAAATCAAATAAAATTAATATTTCATTGTCGAGGAATGTCTCTTTTCTTAATCTTGTCATTTTTCTTTCTTATTCTCTTTTAGTTCTGTTAAATGCAGATTACAATAACATGACATGCTTGCGGACTTCATGCCCAGATCTTGAAAGCTGTCAGACCTCGAAATAATTAATCCAAGATTAGATCGAAATGAAGATAAAGTTTAAGGAAATAAAACAAAGAGTTGGAACAGCTAAAGGAAAATTGGTTCCCGGATTGGAAAGGTCCATACATTGTAACAAGAGTACTGCCAAAAGAGTGCGTTGTACTTGGGACACATCGAAGGAAATGTCTCTGAAATAACTGTCAATGCAAATGCAGTCAAAAGGTACTATGTTAGATCCTCCATATAGTACTAATAATCATCGGTTGGGATGACGAAGGCTTTCTTTTTCACTATCCGAAAACTTAACCCTTTGCAAACCCATTTGAGCTGGTTACTCTTCTTTGATTACCCTCTTTGGAACCTGAAAGTGTTACTAAAATTTTTTTTTGAAAAATTGAAATTAAAATAAAGAAAAAAAGAAAAAAAGAAAAAAAATGAAAAATAAAAAAAAAGAGGAAAAGGAAAGGAAAAAGAAAGAGAAAACAAAACAAAATAAAAATAGAAAAAACAAAACAAAAAATAAAAAATAAAGTTCCTGAACTACGTTTGACTTGATTCCGAAAGAATACGTAGGCAGTTTCTCTTTAGGGTTCAGTCACACAAAAATAAAAATCCAAATTCCCCCAAAAGTGAAACTGGGGCAGATGTTATAATGGTTCGACGCTGGTTCACCTGAAAGGTTCCAAAGTTGTAAGTCAGTCCAAACTCTTTTTACCCCAAATCCTGTTCAAGTCCTTCCGATCAATCGGTAAGATGTCCAAAGTTGGAGGACACATCTACTTGGATCCGATGCAATTAAACCAAAGAAATAAAATGAGAAAGTCTTATTGGTGAAAACCCACACGGGCACCGTGAGGCAACAACAAACAAAGAAATCAAAATGAGAGAGTCTTGTTAGTGAAAACTCGCAAAGAGCACTATAAGGTGATGGTGAGTAGAGAAATAAGAGAGGTCAGCTCGTGAAAACCCACAAAGGGTGCCCTTGATCGAAAAGAGGATTCACACGGCCATCGGCATCGATATAGTCCTGGCTAGGTTTCTCGATTTTGAGGCAAAAGTTGTGATGAATTTATGAGATTCAGACAGTTTACACAGATCAGGCCTCCAGTCCAAAAGGCATGTCATGTTCATTGAAGTCTGCATATACTCCAGATAAGTCCTTCTTTCCTTTCCTCGAAAGGGAGACTTCTTGTTTTAAACTCATTCTCCATTCCATTGTTTGCTTTCTTTCAATCCCTTTCGATTTAACTCTGTTCCGAAACTAAGACAAAGAAAGGATGGTAAGAATGATTTATAGGGTTCTCATTTGATATAAGCTAATATGAAAAAAAGGCAAACAGCCTCGTTAGGGGGCGTAAGTCGGCCACGACTGGTAATGGCGGCCGATGCTTCGAAATCAAAATTCTTGGAAGGAGAAAATCAAATTGAAGTGCTTATAAAGGCAAATGAAGTTGAAAAGGTTGAGTCCCACGTGACCAACCATCTCGGCAAAAGTTTGGAAAGCCAAGGTCTTCAGAAAATAATACAGAGCAGTCAAGCATCTCTGTACCACGCTGACTGAATCGGTTCTTCGACAGCAGTGTTCGTGAATCAAGCTCACGGCATCAAGGCCACAAACCAATCACCACTTTGAAAACTCATAAATTTTTCTTTGCTTGAAGCAGGAACGAAGCTGTGCAAAATGTTGATCCCAAATGAACAAATGTCACCAAATGTAAGCTCCTTAAAATCTCCATTTTTTCTTTTTCAGCATGTATCACTATTGTTCACACCTCCTATTTTTGAAGCTTAACCCAGGTAGAACCGTTTCACTTAGGGGGATCCAGCTCATAGTTTTCGGGTAGAAATACTCTTTGCTCAGGTTATTTTTACGTAGCTTAACCCAGGTAGAACCTTTTTGCCTAGGGGGATCTAGCTCATAGTTACGGGTAGAAGTACTCTTCGCTCAGGTTGTTTAACATTAGCTTAACCTAGGTAGAACCTTTTTTGCCTAGGGGGATCCAGCTCATAGTTCCGGGTGGAAGAACTCTTCGCTCAGGTTATTTTAAATTAGCTTAACCCAGGTAGAACCTTTTCGCCTAGGGGGATCCAGCTCATAGTTCCGGGTGGAAGTACTCTTCGCTCAGGTTATTTTACATTAGCTTAACCCAGGTAGAACCTTTTCGCCTAGGGGGATCCAGCTCATAGTTCCGGGTAGAAGTACTCTTCGCTCAGGTTGTTTTACATTAGCTTAACCCAGGTAGAACCTTTTCTCCTAAGGGGATCCAGCTCATAGTTCCGGGTATAAGTACTCTTCGCTCAGGTTGTTTTACATTAGCTTAACCCAGGTAGAACCTTTTCGCCTAGTGGGATCCAGCTCATAGTTCCGGGTAGAAGTACTCTTTGCTCAGGTTGTTTTACATTAGCTTAACCTAGGTAAAACCTTTTCGCCTAGGGGGATCCAACTCATAGTTCCGGGTAGAAGTACTCTTCGCTCAGGTTGTTTTACATTAGCTTAACCCAGGTAGAACCTTTTCGCCTAGAGGGATCCAACTTATAGTTCCGGGTAGCAGTACTCTTTGCTCAGGTTGTTTTACATTAGCTTAACCCAGGTAGAACCTTTTCACCTAGGGGGATCCAGCTTATAGTTTCCAGGTAGAAGTACTCTTTGCTCAGGGTATTTTATGTAACTTAACCCAGTTAGAACCATTTCGCCTAGGGTGATCCAACTCATAGTTTCCGGGTAGAAGTACTCTTCGCTCAAGTTGTTTTTACGTAGCTTAACCCAGGTAAAACCTTTTTGCCTAGGGGGATCCAGCTCATAGTTTTCGGGTATAAGTACTCTTCGCACAAGGTGTTTTAAGTAGCTTAACCCAGGTAGAACCGTTTCGCCTGGGGGGATCCAGTTCGTAGTTCCGGGAAGAAGTAATCTTCACTCAGGTTGTTTAATACAGTTTAACTCAAATCGTACCTTTTTCACCTAGAAGGATTCAACACTTTATCAATAATACTTGGTGCTAACACCCGATTCTATTTCCTTCTACTAAGAGAAAGTTACCAGCCCCTGATTACATTTCCTTTCAGTAGTATAGGGTACCGATCCCTGGTTACACTATCATTCGTTACCATATTTGATCTCTTTTAGCTAGTTTATACTACTATTTCTGTCTGCCTTTTCAATAAATTAGATAATTTACAAATTTCTCTAGTAACTCATAAAATTTTCCTAGTGCCAGACTGGGGCAAAAAAAATTTGTTCATTTTTTTTTGTCTTTAATGGCTTTGCAGGCTCTGCTGTTTAGCACAAGTAACGATCAGAGCTTGCAGTTTTAGTTTCTCATCAGAATAAAAAAATCCTTCGATCACAAGATAGTCGGAGTTTAACTTTAATAATGTGTCAGCAGCCCAGCTTCTCAAGATTCATCTTCTCAAATTCTGATCTAGAAAGCAAGCCATCGAGGCTGAGTCATAATCTTTTCTTCAAAAGAATTAAGATCCAATCTAAGGTCAACACGAGCGAGCAGGTCGAGAATCAAGATTTGACTCCAGAAGACACGTAGGTAGGAATTTTTGTACTCTTAGGTTGCAGACATATGTAGTGCTCTTATCTTTTTCTTTGATGTAAGAAGCAGTAACGGTAAGAGTAACAGCAACAACAGTCTTAACTCCAGTGTCTGGTAGTCCCACCTACCAAATTTTTCAGAACTACACTGAACTGATTCCTTTATAGCCAAGGATATGTAGGAAACCTCACAAGCAAGGTTCGGTCACCGCCTTTTTCAAAATGGTTCCACTAGAGTGAATGTGAGCAAAAATAATCCATGGCATTTATTTGTCTTTGCAAGAAAACTCTTCATGTTCTCGAGCAAAGAGGGGCAACTGTAAATGCCTAATTTTTGCATTGTATATGTAAATGTATATATATATATATATATATATATATATATATATATATATATATAT
>MU789875.1:0-16561 GCA_026770625.1 Nicotiana glauca
ACTCTTTTTACGCTTTTATGCTTATATATCCCTTTCGTCGGAGTATGTAAAGCGCCGTAAAAAAGAGGTGTGACAATTTTCTTTATCATACAGTGTTGTAGTAGACGTGTTTAGAATATATAGAGCTTATGACTCAATTCTTCTAGATTTTTGGAGTTATCTGTCAGTTGTGCCATTTAGATTTATTATGATAGTTTAATGGTTTAAGTTTGATATTTTATTGTTGTTTCTACTAATTTTTTATGCATGTTAGTTTTACTAGTCTTGGAGACTAAGTGTTATCACGACATCCTAAGATGGGGAATTAGGGTCGTGACACTCTTGGGCTATTTGTTCATAGCTACAACTATTAATGAATTCGAAGATCTCTTTTCAGTTCCCACATGTGCAGTTGCTTTCTCTTTAAATTCACATAGATAAAACAAATTAAATTTCAAGTTATATTATTTAGTAGTTTTTGATCTTTTTTTCTAATAATGTACGATTTATTGCCCATTTGGAGAACTACTTTGGTGTATGATTTTTTTCCTTTACATATCAATATTTATGAATTTTTTTCTTTGGTGTAAATTTGTTATATTTTATTCTATAACTCATAACTTTTTAAAAAAATTTATATAATTTTTAAAATAAAATCATATTCACTGACATAAGGTACACATGCAATGCGCGTACCTTAAAACTAGTCACTTTTAAATGATCAATGCAATTCACTATTTATATTTTTTTAAATAAATTAATTTGGTAGTAGTATCACTCCCTCACCCCCCCCTCCCCCCTCCCCCCACACACAAAGGACAATGGCGTGGTATGATAATGCATAAAGAGAATTTATAATTTTTTTGACTCATGGTTGACTTTGTGGTTATCGATGTCCGTTTGGGATTCCAAACCGTGAAATAGATTCATATGGTGACTTGTGACTCGTGTGTATAGTTTGAGATCATTCTGACTTGTTTGGGCATGTTCGGCGTTAATTTGGAATTAAAAAGTTTGGATTAATTTACTAAGTTTAAATTGAGGTATAATTCGTGGTTTTGATACTATTTTGTGTGATTTGAGGCCTCGGGTAGGTTGGAATTATGTGTTGGAACCTATCGATATGTTCAGACAGGGTCCCGAGGTGCTCTGGTGAGTTTTGGACCACCCGGAGGGAGTTTGGTCATCGTTGAGGTGCAGCAGGTCTGGTGCGATTTCACATACGATGATGAGGTGTGTAGGTGCGAAATCGCTCCTGTGAGAAGAGGATGCGCGGATGCGGAAAGGATCAGGTCAGAAGGTGTCCGCAAATGCGGAGTTAGTGTCGCAGAAGTGACAGCTCAGCTGCGCCTGAGGGTTCGTAGAAACGTCACTACAGAAGTGAATGGCTGGAACTTTAGTGGGTTTCCGCATCTGCGAGGCATTTTTCGTACCTGTGACGTCGCAGATGCAATTTTGAGAATGCATAAGAATATATCATTTTTGGGACTTTGAGTTATTTTATCACATTTCGATTTGGGGAGCTCGAATTTAGGTAATGTTGGAGGAGATTTTCACGATTTGGACTGGGGTAAGTATTTTTTACTTGAATTTGAATATTTTTCATGATTCCAACCATGATATTAGCTTTTTAATGGTGAATCTAAGTGAAGGAAATTGGAAATTTTGGCAAAACATTTCTAAAACAAAAAATTGGAATTTGAACCCCGATTCAGAGTTGGAATTAGATGAAATTAGAACTGCTTGACTCATATTGGAATGGGTATTTAGAATTTGTAATTTTTTTGGGCTATGAGACGCAAGCCCAGTTTGACATTTTTATTTTTGATAATGATTAGAGTTTTATTAATTAGAATCAATTTTTATAGTCGTGTTTGATGTTATCACGTTGTTTTGACTACATTCGAGCCATTCAGAGGTCGAGTTGCGTGGGACGGGCTTTTTAAAGTATTGTTCACACTATCTTAGGTAACAAACATGTCTAAACTTGGTTTGAGGGTAATTTCCTCTATTATCTATGATTTTTGGAATATATTGAGGGTGACGCACATGTTAGGTGATGGGAGTATGTGTGTGCACCGAGGTTATTCATGGATTGGGCGGACCTTAGGTTATTATATGTCTTGTTTGAAATTATGCCTCATTTTATGTGTGTTTACTATACTTGTATGACTATTTGAGCTACGATTCATGTTAGAAATCATGTCCGGCTATGTACTTATTTGTTTGAGATATGATATGGGTATATTTGATATTTTGAGTTGTTTGCCTTAAATGTAGTTAATATTATAAGTACTGATGTTATAATCGCGTATGATTTATCTATCTTAGTGCATTCTTTTCATGATTCTTATCTGTTGTTGCTTTATATGTGTAACATTGTTGAACTTAGTACTGTGAGATATGGATTATTGAGACTTGAGCGGTTGATAACTGAGCTCGGGCCATAGAGACGATTTCGTATTAAGTTTGAGGTGTTATGTATGTCAGGCCCCACCTTGGGGTAAGTGGTACAGATTAGGGAGCGACGTATGCACAGGACCCATAATTGGGCTATTTGATATTGATTGTCGACTTATATCTAATCAGTGCTTGAGCAATGACCCGCCCCTCCAGAGTCTAATATTCATAAAGAGCACATGCACAAGGTCATATGTATGGGATCCAATGAGGGACTTATGTCAGTCACCAGTATAGTGCTGAGTGATGATGTTGTGTGTCAGGGTTCAAGGGCAATTGTGTCAGGCACTATGCATGTGCTGAGATATGTTATACTTTATGAATTAATCGCGACATTGTTGATCCTAGCATGTTTACTTGTCATGCAGGTATCAGGTTGTGATTAACCCTTATGTTTGGTAGTACTATATGTCCTTTTTTGTTATTTTGGACCGGAAATCAATATTAGATAGATAACATCATCCTTAGAAAACACTGTGAAAGAATTCATGCCTTTACAGCTATTCTTAAAAAGCATGTCTATTTTTTGTTATTTGTGCAAACGTTGAAATTAATATTGTTTGAGTTACATCTATTCACCATTCTTATTATATATTTTTTATATTATTTACTGGCATTGGATGTTGGGCAATTGCCTATCTCGTCACTGCTTTTAGTCCGAGGTTAGGCTCTTTGCTTATTAAGCACCTGGGTCAGTTGTACTAATACTACACTCTGCACTTTATGTGCAGATCGAGGTATTGTCGAGAAAGGTTATTGATAGCTAGAGGCACTTGTACTAGATTAATGGAGATCTCAAGGTAGCCGGTAATTTTTCGTCGGCCTTGGAGTTCCATTCGTATTTGTTTATGTTATCATTGTTCTATGATCCACACAATTCTGTATTTGAGGGTTAGACTCTGTATTTAGATTCTATAGTGCTCATATGGTCGTTAACACCAGATTATGGGATGGTTGTAGTTGTGTTATTGATGTTATTTTCAGATATTTTATGAGAATTTTGCTCTTGATATTATTAAATTTTGTTATTTGAGTTTACTGCTATTGTTTGAACGATGGCTTGCCTAGCAAGCAATGTTAGGTCGTCACGACTCCGGTGGGAGTTTGGGTCGTGACAAGTTGGTATCAGAGCACTAGTTTATATAAATCTCACGAGTCTTGATCGAGCACAGTAGATTCTTGAGGATCGGTAGGGAGACCTATTTACTTATCTTTTAGAGGCTATAAAGATTTAGGAAAATTCACTTTCTTTCTTTCTCTATCATGAAAATCTATCCCATCACCAAGTATGAATCATTTTTATCTTATTCTCTCATAGATGGTGATGATATGTACGACATCTACAATTGATAGGAGCTAGATCCCTAGACTACAGACACTACCGGGGATAGAGGTCGGGGCGGAGGTAGAGCCAGAGATAGTGGTAGAGCTCAGCCTAGAGCACGCGCAGCGGCACCGATTGTTGAGCCTCAGATAAAGCAGGGGAGGAGATCCATATTTCAACCGAGCTAGTGGGACCCACTTAGTTCTTTGAGGGGTTTATCGCTATCCCATTGCTTCAGGATACCCTAGTGCTTTGTTAGTCCTATAGAGAGTGTGACCCAGGCCTGTGTATTTCCTCTAGCACCAGCCGTTTCTCAGGTCAGGGAGGAGCTCAGATTCCCACTACTTAGACTCCAAAGCATATGCCTCACGGCTATCACGCCAGCAATTCTAGTGGTTAGGTATTTTAGCATGTTAGTGCTACACAACCCAGGAAAACACCCGCAATGTCAGCCGAGCGGCTGAAGAAGTTGGACAAGTTCACTAAGTTTTTTCCCTTAGTTTCATTGTACACCTTCTGAGGACCCCCAGGATTTTTTAGATCGTTGCCATAATGTCACGACCCCAAAAAAGTAACCTCGTCATGATGGTGCCTATCGTGGTACTAGGCAAGCCAACACATTATAAAAATAAAATGATATTTTTATTTTCAAGATAATCCCAAAGATATTTAATAAAAACCTTCATAAGGAGTTCAAATCAAAACAAAAGTGCGGAAAAGCAAAGCCCGATATCGATGTGTCACTAGTCATGAGCATATACTATAATTTGTCTGAGAATATCGAGGCTAACATAGTGTAGAAAATAACTAAATACAAATAAAGGAAGTTAAGAGGGAGAATAGCAGGGAAGCGATCGCCAGGCAGCTACCTTGCTATCTCCGAGAAAATATGCAATTGGAATAGTCAACAACCGCTACCATGTCCAGATATGCCTAGATTTACACACAAGGTGAAACGAGTAATGTGAGTACGCCTAAGTAACAACAGTAAATAAAGGCTGAGAAGTAGTGACGAGCATTAATGCAAATAAAGTTCATATCACAGAAATTCAGTAAAATACAGCACGCTTAAAACCCCATAGTTTGAATCAAATTAGCTTGTTTAAATCCAGTTCTAGTGAAATCGCTTTAAAATTATCTTTTAATAGTTTTCAAATAAAGGCTCAATGCAAAGGTGAGAAAAAATGGTGAAATCATAAGTAGCCCCTTGGGCAAACATCACTCATATACAGCCCCTCGGGCAAACCTCGTTGTCGCTCATATACAGCCCATCGGTCAAACCTCACCATCAATCATGTCTCTCGATTACCCAACACTTGACACTCAGCACTCGCACTCAATAGGTACTTGCGCTCACTGGGGGTGTGCAAATTCCGGAGGGGCTCCTTTAGCCTAAGCGCTATAACAAGCCAATCATGGCATAAATCAATCAGGCCCTTGCCCACACTCGGTCATAAATCAATAAAACATGCTGCGGCATTCAGCCCGTTCCCATAAATAACCTCATAAATTAGGCCCTCAGCCTCTCTCACTCATAAACCTCTCGACCCTCTCAGGCGCTCAAAATAACAATGTTTTCAGCCAAAATAGCATTTATATAATGCATCAAAAAGTAGAGTAATTGAGACTGAGTTTTGAAATAAATAAGTATAAACATGATTGAGTATAGATTTCTAATCGAAAACAAGGAGAGGATAGCAAGAAAAGACCTCTAAGGGTCCATACAACACTGGCATAATTCCTAAACATGGCATCTAGCCTAATATAGGGAAATTCATTCTAAAACAAGTAAGAAGCATGTAGTTTCAACAAAATATTCAACTTCACAGTATATATACAGGACGGACCAAGTCACAATCCCCAACAATGCACGCCAAGACGCCCGTCACCTAGCATGTACGTCACCCCAAAATAGTAACATGAAACAAAATTTAGGGTTCATACCCTTAGAACTAGATTTACAATCGTTACTTACCTCAAACCGATCTAATCTCTACTCCACGATGCTCTTACCCCATGACTCGATCTCCAAATGCTCCAAATCTATTCACAATCAGTACATTACCATGAATATATGCTAAAGGAATGATTTCATAAGAAAAACTACCAAATTAGACCAAGAACCCTAAATCGGCTCAAACCCATGCCCCGGTCCCACATCTCGAAATTCGACAAAATTACAAAACTTGAAAGCTTATTCACTCACGAGTCTACCCATACCGATTTCATCAAAAGCTGACCTTATTTGGTCCCTCAAATCCCCAAATTACTTCCTCAAGAACACTTCTATTCCCCCCCCCCCCAAATTTTTCGTCCTAATTCTCAATTTAGATGATAGAAATGAAGACATAATCATGGAATTTAACCAAAATATAAGTGAAGAACACTTACCCCAATCAACTTCCTAAAAATGCCTTATAAAAGCGCCCAAATCCGTGGTCTCTAGCTGAAAATATGAAAAATAGGCTCAAACCCTCAATTTTAAATATAACACTGTTTGCCCAGATTTTCCGCTTCATGAATGTGATAGGGCACTACCGCGTTCGAAAAGCACAAACTGCCTCAGACCGAAAATTCCTCCTTTGCGAACAAGGAAACTCTCACAAACACGAAGCCCGCACTGCTTGGACCTACGTGAATGCGGAACTCTCCTCGCGAACGGGTAGGCTTAAATGTCTGAAGCTCCAACGATTGTTGACACTACGCGAATGCGATGACCTGGTTGTGCACGTGTAGCCTTGCCGTCCTAGACCTTCGCGAACGCGGGAAGTACTTTGCGAATGTGAAGGACAACTCATATGCCCTTCTCAAAGGCCTTGCGCGAACGCGGAAGCCCTCTTATGAATGTGATGAAGGAAATCTCTCCAATTTCACACCAAAAAATCTGCCAACTTCTAAAGCCAAGAAACGATCTGTTAACCACCCAAGACTCACTCGAGGCCCTTGTGACCTCAACCAAACATACCAACACTTCTCATAACATCATTCAAACTTAGTCGAATCTTTGAATCACTCAAAACATTTCAAAATGGATTCAAGCCTAAGAACTTCTAAACTTTCAAATTTCACACACGACGCCGAAACCTATCAAATCACGTCCGAATGACCCAAAATTTTGCACACAATTAAAAAATGATACTATAGACCTACTCCAACTTCTGAATTCAATTCTCCGATATCAAATTTCCACTGCTGACCAAAATTGCCAAAATTCCAACTTTCGCCAATTCATGCATAATTCTACCGGGACCTCCAAATCACATTCCGGATACGCTCCTAAGTCCAGAATCACCTATCAGAGCTAAAAAACCATAAAAATCCAAATCCAAGTTCTTTTACACATAAGTCAATATCCTGTCAACTTTCCCAACTTAAGCCTTCAAAAAAGAGACTAAGTGTCTCAATTTACTCCAAAACCACTCCGGACACGAACTAACTAAACCGGTAAGAGATAATACAGCTGAAGAACACAAAATGAAGCAAAAAATGGGGAAACGAGGCTATGATTCTTGAAATGACCGGCCAAGTTGTTAGACATAAGTAATGCACAACATGGGTACAGTAAAATACAACAGAGTTAATTTCCCAGTGTTTCAGATGCATGGTTCTGCCAAGAGGTGGTGGCACGTGTATGTTCATGGTAGTCCAACAAGTTCACCTCCTATCACTTGGACTCAGTTCACGCAGTACTTCTTAGAGAAGTTCATTTCCTTCATTCAGAGAGAGGATTTCTGCAGTCAGTTCGAGTGCCTTCAGCAGGGTAGCATGTCTGTTACTCAGTATGAGACCAGATTTGTTGATTTATCATGACATTCAGCTATCCTGATCCCTACTAAGAGGGAGAGGGACAGAAAGACCGAGGATGATATTTCTTTTACTTAGGTTATGGAGATCTCTAGGAGGATCGAGCGTATCAGAGGTCAGTCTAGGGAGACGACCTCTGTCAATAGGCCTCATCATTTTAGAGGATTCAATGGTTCCTCATCAAGAGGACAAGGTTGGTTTCTAAGGGGCCAGTCTAGTAGACCTACTTATCATTTACCATTAACCAGTCGAGGAGCTTCGGTACAGTCTTCATTCAGTGCACTCCTAGTTTGTCAGTACTGTGCTCTTCTAGCAGCTATTCTGATTTACTAGGTTTGAATCAGGCCCCACAATCATTCTCAATCCGATGTTGCTACGAATGTGGAGAGTTGGGACATGTTAGAAAGTATTTCTCCTATTTCTGCAGAGGTCTAGTGCAACAAGGAGGCTAGACTAATACTCCTGCGCAAATTGCTACACCACCCGCTTAGCCAGCTCATGGGTGCAGGTTATATGGGATGAGGACGTACTAGAGGAGGAAGCCAAGCCCATTATTATGCTTTCCCTAGTAGGACAGAGGCATTTTTATCATATGATGTCATTACAGGTATTGTTCCGATCTGTCATAGAGATGCATTAGTTTTATTTGATCCGGGTTCTACTTATTTGCATATGTCATCCTATTTTGCTTCATATTTAATCATGTCTTATGATTCTTTAGATACTCTTATTTATGTGTCTATACCTATTGGGGATTATATTTGGTGGATCGTGTCTATCGCTCTTGTTTGGTCACTATTAGGGGCTACGACACTAGGGTTGATCTTCTGTTGCTTAATATGGTGGATTTTGTTGTGATTTTGGGCATGAATTGGTTATTTCCATATCACGCTATTCTTGATTGTCATGATAAAAACATGATGTTGGCTATGACGGGGTTGCTGAGGTTGGAATAAAGAGGTTCTTTTGGTGAAGTGCACTCCTAGTTTGTCAGTACTGTGCTCTTCTAGCAGCTATTCTGATATACTAAGTTTGACTCAGGACCCACAATCATTCAGGGATATTGGAACACTTCACCTTTGTTAGGGATATTAGTGCTGATACTCCTATTGTTGAGTCAGTTCTCTTAGTGAGGGAGTTTGCATATGTGTTTCTAGCAGACCTATCGGGCATGCCAACCGATAGGGATATAGATTTTGGTATTGACTTGGCGCTAGGCATGCAACCCATAGCTGTTCCACCATACTGCATGGCTCTAGCTGAGTTGAAAAAGTTAAAAGAACAACTTTAGGAATTGCTTGATAAAGGTTTCATCGGTCCTAGTGTGTCTTGCCAGAAAGACATGACTACATACCTCATCTAAAATGCAAAAAGTGTAGAATAAAATGGTTGCTTGGGCCAATTAGATTGTTCCTCCACCCATAGAGCATAGCCGAAAACTTGATGCCAAAATGAGGGTTCAATTCATAAGCTCGAGATGGAGTCAAAAAGTGATTCGCGTCGTGTCGCGACGTTACATCAAGCGCTTGTTGGGAGGCAACCCAGCTTTACTACTTTCTTTTATTTTTTATTTTTTATTTTAATTATATTATTTTTTAGTGTAAATTTTTGATTTTTTAGGAGCATGAAAAGCAAAGCTATTGGAAGGATGCAACAACAAACCAGATGGTTGGAACTAAGTGTGAGGTACCCGCACGAAAGACCTAGCATGAGAGAAGTCTGAGTACACCATAAGCTTCTAGTACTTTGACCTTTGGCCTACCAGGGAGTTTCTTTTACCCCCTTATAGTTATGATGTTCATTAGGGACAATGCACAATTTTAAGTGTGGGGTGAGAAGATTGTTTGGGTGACTTTCTATGCTACTTTAGTTGTGTTAGTTTAATTGAATAATATTTTTTTAAAAATATTGGACTTTTTCCGACGATGGATCTATTAGAAAATTTTCTTTAGGGATTTAAGTCAAAAGAAAAAGGACAAAACGATTTTGTTTTGTTAGGTAGTGTCGGAATTCTCCCTCGGTTTTTCTTGTACTGCAGTTCTTTTTCAAGGGTTCTGTTTGAACCGGGTGTAGTTAGTTTTGTTTTATTATTAGGAGTAGGAGCCACTGTGAGATAAATTGAATTGAAGAAATATCTCTTGACTTTGTTATGCCTTGAGAATAGTGAGTACATTGGTTGTGATGCTTAGGCTTATTTTTTTTACTCTTGTATATGTATTGTCACGACCCAATCTCCATACCCGGTCGTGATGGTGCCTCTGGTGAAGACAAGGCCAGCCAACTAACCCAATTCGTTTCTTTAATACTTACTAAATATAAATAGATGGAAAATGCAACTTAAAGAACATTAATTATGAACATTATAGCCTAACTTAGCCCGGCTGGGGTGTCACAAGTCACGAGCATCTAGTAGGATCTTTATTACAATTTCAAAGTCTATAATACATAGAGTAAAATCTGAAAATCAAGAAGAAGAAGAAACTCGGTGCCGCGAACGTCGGCGGTCACCTTGCTTAGCTACGATAGCATTACCTTCAATCCGTTATTAACCCGCTACCGGGTGAAAAATACCTGCAACTGCACGCGAGGTGCAGGGAGTAAAGTGAGTACTTCCAACTCAGTGGTAATAAGTGTAAATAATAACTGAGCGGTAAGAAATCACGTAAGAACACTCCATCATACTATATAGTACAGTACAACCTTTTGAACAAAATAGTAAAACCGTAAAAATTCCTTTAGAAACATCTAGCTCAGTTTAAAAATCTCTTTTAAAAATATTTTTTCCAACAGTAGGCATATGAATGCGATATCAGCTAGTGCAAGTCCGCACACAAGTCAGCCCCTCGCGCACATCACTCTATTTACAAATAACACCAGGGTATCTGGTACACAGTGCAAGAAATAGCATGGATTCCAATTATATGAGAGTGCTAAATGTCATGCCACGTAGTACAGAATGCAATGCACATGACCGCTGCGGCATACAACCTGATCCATTTTGGTATCCGCGCTCACTGTGAGGGTTCAGACTCAGGAGGGGCTCCTACAGCCCAAGCGCAATATCAATACCACTCCGCTGCGGCGTGCAACCCGATCCATCATCAGTCCAAAAATGCACATGCAACACTACTGCGGTGCGCAGCCCGATCCACACTCAGTCCAGATATATGCACGTAAGCCACACAAGCACAATCAAGTTTATCATTTTTAGTTCCAATTATTAGGAATTATAGCTTAATTGTTTAAGACTTTAGAAATTTACTAATCATTTCGAGACAATGTTTAACTCATGACTGATATCATGAAAACATGCTAAGCATCATGGAAACAGTGATAATAATCCCTAAGTGATCCAAATAATCGGCATGAAGCCCAAATCATGATAACATCAAGTAGTTTTCAGTTAATCACGCAGTAGAATCAACAACCGGGACGGACCAAGTCATAATCCCCAACGACGCTCTACCCCACGCTCATACCTGGCGTGCAAGTCACCACAATACAACATTATGATGTGCAAATCCGAGGTTTCAAACCCTCAAGATATCATTTACAAGTATTACTCACCTCGAACCGGTGAAATCTCTAGCTCGCGACGCCTTTGCCCCTCAATTCGGTCTCCATGCGCGTCGAATCTAACCTAAATCAGAGTGAATGCATTTCAATATGCTAAGGGAACAATATCCAATCGAAAACAATCGAAACATATCAAAAATCTCAAAACTAGCAAAACCCGAGCCCCGGGCTCACTTCTCCGGATTCCTTGTCTCGCCACGAGTCTACCCATATCAAATTCATCAAAATCGGAGTCCATTTGACCCCTAAAATTCCAAGTTTACACTTTCTTAGGTTTCAAGTCCTAACTACCATTTTTANACATTAAAACCCTTCAGCAAATTTTTGCTTCTGCGGTCCTGCTACCGCTTATGTGGGACCGCTTCTGCGGCCGTGTGACCGCTTATGCAGTTTTCACTTAACTTCCCCAGGTGCCGCTTTTGCGACTAAAAGCCCGCTTATGCGGTTTCCACTCAACCGCTTCTGCGATGAATTGTCCGCTTATGCGAACCCGCTTTTGCGGAAGGACTTCCACTCCTGCGAAAATGCCAGGCCCCCTTGAGGACCTCTTCTGCGACACCATAGCCGCATCTGCGGAACCGCTTATGCGGCTCCTTTTCCGCAGATGCGAAAATACCAGAAGCCAGATACACCAGACCGGCAACAAACATCCAACTTCACCATTTAACCACCCGAAATCATACCGAGGTCCCCGGGACCTCAACCAAAAGCACAGACATGATCTAATACCCTATCCAAACTTGCTCGATTCATCAAAACACTATCGTTAACATCAAAATCCTCAATTTTCATCAAATCAAAGCCTAAGTTTCTTAAAAACTTCCGAATTGCACTTTCGATCAAAAATCCGACCAAACGATGTCCGAATGACTTGAAAATTTGCAGATATGTCCAAAATCACCTAACAAAGCTATTGAAACTCTCGTAATTCTATTCTGACCCTCGGATCAAAATCTCACCTATCAACCAGAATTCGCCAAAATTCAAACTTCGCCAATTCAAGCCTAATTCTACACTGAGCCTCAAAATCAATTTCGATCACACTCTTAAGTCACAAATCATCCCCCAAAGCTAACAAAACCACCGAACTTCACATCCGAGCCCCCTAACCACAAAGTCAACTTCCGGTTGACTTTTCTAAAACAAGCTTTCTTCTAAGAGGCTAAGTGTCTCATTTCCAACTAAAATCAATTCAATTCTATCTGATTCATTCAAATACTGATATTGAAGAATAGCGAAGAATAATATGAGGGAAACGGGGCGGTAACTCACGTGACAACGGGCCGGATCGTCACAAGTACCTTAAATTGTATGAGCTTGACTTCGCTTAACTGCTTTGACTAGAGTTTCTTGATAAAAGAAATCTTGAGTGAGTTTGTGCCATGTGTGTGTGTGAGGTTTGTGTGTTATTCTGTGCATTGCATTTGATGTCTAGAACTTGCCCCGTGTGTTTGCAAAGCGAAATAATAGTTTTTTTCAGTCTTGGAAGTGATATAGGCATTTCTTTGTTGAGTCATATATGTAGTTTACCCGCCTAATTGTTATGTATCGTAGTTAACCCATTTGAGCCTGTAATCATGTTTCATTGGCAACCACATTACAAGCCTTAATTATTTGTTTGAATTAACTATCTATTTGAAACCTTTTCACTTCTCATGAGCACTTGAATTGTTATGAACTTTGTAAAAGCTAAAGTGTAGGGTGGTTGGTTCGGTTTATGAGTGGAACTAATGAGATTAGGAGAAAGAAGCACTATTTTGAAAAAGTAGCAGCCACTTGAATTGGAAAAGAAAAATAAAAAGAAAGAAAAAGATAGTTGTATTATTGCAAAAAATATTCTTTGATAAGTGGTGGTTCTTGATATAATTGTGCTTAAAAAGAATGGTATAATATACATTGATATGCAGGTGGAGTTTTGGTTTGACATAAGTGGGGTTTTAAATGTTAAAATGTAGGTATTAAAGTACTTATGGAGGTGTAAGTCACTCTTATATCTAAATGTATCCTTCCCGCCCCTCAGCCTACTTTACAGCCAAATAAAGTCCTACTTGATCTTAGACTAAATGAGCTAGATTATTAGGGTAGTACACTACGGGCAAGCCTATGGTGCATCTTTTGTGGCATATGAATGTTATTTCTTAGAGTGAGTGAATTCTTTCTATCATGAGTTTTTAATTGTTCTTAACTTTTATGATGTGTGGAACTACTCTTGTTTGTTGTGTGAGGGAACTTGATTCATGAAGGAAAGGCAATATTATGGACCTCTATGTTAGAGTAAGAGACTATGTAGTGAACAATGCGTGGTACTTGTGGGTCAATTCCTGAGGTGAAGATGTTGCACTTTTGTGCTTAGTCTATTTTGAATATTCTTGGTGTGGTGAGTTTGGAGAATTGTTTCAAAAAGGTTGTGTCGATATAAAGTTTAGTTTGATTGCTCGAGGACGAATAATGGTTTAAGTGTGGGGTGTTGATAGTAGGCTAAAATTGCATATTTTAGTCGCTTATTATACTCTAATGTACTACACTTAAATTGAGTTTGAGCTTTAATCGCTAGTGCTTTGCACTAATTGTGTATTTTATGCCTTTCAGAAGTGATTTCGAGCTATATAGATATTATTGAATGAATTCAAGTGATCTGGAACTTTGAAGTCTGAGTAAAAGCCCAGGGAATTAAGCCAGGACCGAGTTCGGGGATCAACGAATGATAGTTAAGAACGAAACGAAGAATCGAGCGCGCATACGGCGCATTGTCTAGTAACATGCACATAACCTTTCGCTCAGAACTCCGTTAGAGCTCCACAATATATCGTTGGAAAGATATTTGAATGGGCTACAACTTTCATGTTTTGTATTTTCGCAAATTGCCATTATCGCGACACATTGTGCGGCGTGGTGCGTGCCACACCTTTGAAAAATTCCTGCAGCCTATCAGAATCAGCTCTCTGAACTTTCCCACAAGCACACTGCATGACGCGTTGCCCCATGTGGTGCCGCAGTGCAAAATTTACGGAGCCAGAATCCTATTTCACGTAGGAAAAGGTGTTTCGTCTGGGCTCGATCCTACTTGGTATAAATACATGTAAAAATGCTATTTTGAGAGGGGGGCATACTTTTGACATAATTTAGACCTAAGGAGGCTAAGGAGACCGGGGATCAACCTAAGGAGGCTGGAACACATTAGGAGCAAGGCGGATAATTCTTCTACGAGTTTTTCACTTCTTTCTTCCTATTTTCATTATTGGTTATGAATTCTAGTATTTTAGTTATGCATACTATTATGAATAGCTAATTTGTTATCTAGGGTTTTAATGGAACATATTGGAGGATGATTTTTCTGTTATGCTAATATAGATTTGTTGTAGTATTTTCTCTATTTGTTCGACTACGTCATTATTGTGGTAGGTTGAAGAGCTCTCAATCGACTATGCCTATTAGTGTGTATTACTCGGAAGAGAGTGCATATTTAGGTAGTTGTTGAACAACATCACTCTGAATGTATATGAGGGATCAATACAGAGGGTTTAAAGGTGGGATTAGGGATAACGAAACCTTGGGTGCGATCCGAATGAGCTATACTTAATGCCAGCTAGCATAATTCGGGAGAATATGTCTAGTAAATTTTGGTCATTACTCGGGAGAGAGTTACGACAGTCAGAGCGCTCATGATCGGTAGAGAATACTTTGGCGAATCTATAGAAAACGTAGTGGGAAGAATTCCGATAATAGGGGAAATCATAACTCTAGAACTCCTTAATCTTGTCTCTAACCCTTAGTATCTTTAGTTGTTAATTTATTATTTTAGTTTGTTAGTTAATTAGTTAAACACAAGAATTTTTATATTTATAAGTTAGTAATTATTCAAGCTTGTCTTGTTGGTGATATTGAACGGTTGTAACTAAGCCTTAGTTCTCTGTGAGATTCAACTTCGGACTTATAGACCGGATTATATTTGCAACGACCGCTTAGTCCTTTTTATAAGACATAATTGACCGTGATCATCTAATAAATATTTGATTTCTTGGACTGAAAATGGAATACAACATGTGATTAGATTTTACAATTTGGATGAACTTTTATTTTCAACTTAGCCTTCGCTTGCTTGAAGAACTTTGGGAGCATAGTTTGGATAAAGGTGTTTTTGTCATTTTGTTGGTTTATATATCCGGAATTACCCTCATTGAGGGTGGTATAAAAATAATACTACGAAACTTTCATGTAAATAATTTCGGAATTACTTATACGGAATAAAAAATTCAACCAAATACAAAATTATAAAAATAATTGATATTTTATCCGGAGATTATTATACCTCTTTAGTGTAAACAAACGACCGTAAAAAAAACAAATTAAACCCCGATGCCATTATCTTAGTACTACCATTTTCCTTTCATACTTCCCTATGCTATTCTTTTAACTGAGATTATGAAGAGTGTACGTTGCAAACCTTTTTAATTTCTTTAAGCAGATGTTTCATTATAAGGCGGTGCAGCGTTGTATTGAATTAACTATTAAAATTTTTGGTATTTCTTATCATAATGTAGCTAGTAAATAGTAATTTAGTTGAACTTTGAGGTGGAATGTTACTGTTGTTATTTATTGTTATGCAGTCCCAATTATTCCCAGCATTGACTTTTCTTATTCCGATTGTTTTGAGAAAAGTCAACGCTTAAACTAAAGCTAAATTAGTTGGAGTTAGGGCAATATTTTGAGACAGGAGAGAAAAAGAGAGAGAGAGAGAGAGAGAGAGTTAGGTGGTTGCAATTTGAACTAAAAATCCCGGAATTGATGCTTTAACATTTTATAGTCATCCACTTTTCTTTAATGAAAAAGTAAGTTATGAATGAGAAATGATGCTGTAACATTTTATAGTCATCCACTTTTCTTTAATGAAAAAGTAAGTTATCAATGAGAAATATTCATTATTTATGATTAATATAGAAAAAACATGTGTAAGAGGAATGTAAAGAAAAGAATATATGTGCAACGTCCAAAATTAGGAAATTCAACGTCCAAATTAGGAAGAATTTTCATCATATCTTATTGAATTGATTGATTTGCATATATCCATCTAAACTAGAGAAAGAGATTATTAAGAATATCTTTTAATCACTTTCTAACATTGGGTCAAAATTTAACTAGTTTCTTACTTTGTATCGAGATTTAACAACTTTCTAACATTGTACTATAATTACTTCCAGAAACAACTCAAATACTGTACATTGTTTCCAATGGCTGTGAGAGTAACAACAATTTGCTTTTCTCTTTTTCTTTCGATTGTAATTCTTTCTAATGTGGTCGAGTGCTACGAATCTGGCAGAAGATCAATCATTACAATTCAGGTATAATTTCTGTACTTTTTCTCCTTTGGTATGTTTGGACATTTCAAGCTTACAAAAATGTATTGCAGTTTAAGACCTC
>MU789875.1:26924-40345 GCA_026770625.1 Nicotiana glauca
GTTCGACCTCAGTCGAACCGGGACTCAGGCTAAGTGCCTTCACCATCAAAATTTATAAGGTTCAACCTCAGTTGAACTGGGACTCAGGCTAAGTGCCTTCGCTATCAAAATTTATTAGGTTCGACCTCAGTCGAACTGGACTCAGACTAAGTGCCTTCGCCATCAAAATTTATTAGGCTCAACCTCAGTCGAACTGGGACTTAGGCTAAGTGCCCTCGCCAACAAAATTTATTAGGTTCGACCTCAGTCGAACTGGGACTCAGGCTAAGTGCCTTCTCCATTAAAATTTATTAGTTTCGACCTCACTCGAACTGGGACTCAGGCTAAGTGCCTTCGCTATCAAAATTCGATAGGTTCGACCTCAGTCGAACTGGGACTCAGGCTAAGTGCTTTCGCTATCAAAATTTATTAGGTTTAGGTTCGACCTCAGTCGAACTGGGACTCAGGCTAAGTGCCTTCGCCATCAAATTTATTAGGTTCGACCTTAATCGAATTGGGACTCAGGCTAAGTGCCTTCGCAATCAAAATTTATTAGGTTCGACCTCAGTCGATCTTGGACTTAGGCTAAGTGCCTTCGCCATCAAAATTTATTAGGTTCGACCTCAGTCGAACTGGGACTCATTCTAAGTGTCTTCGCCATCAAAATTTATTAGGTTCGACCTCAGTCAAACTGGGACTTAGGCTAAGTGCCTTCGCCATCAAAATTTATTAGGTTCGACCTCAGTCGAACTGGGACTCAGGTTAAGTGCTTTCTCCATCAAATTTTTAGGTTCGATCTCAGGCTAAGTGCCTTCGCCATCAAAATTTATTAGGTTCGACCTCAGTCAAACTAGGACTCAGGCTAAGTGCCTTCGCCATCAAATTTATTAGGTTCGATCTCAGTCGAACTGGGACTCAAGCTAAGTGCCTTCGACGTCAAAATTTATTAGGATCGATCTTTGTCGAACAGGACTCAGGCTAAGTGCCTTCGCCATCCACTTATACGGGTCCGACTTCACTCGAACTAGGACTCAGGCCACATGCCTCCGCCTCCAAATCAGAGTTCGACCCCACTCGAACTAGAAGGCTACGTTTTTACCATCACAGTCGGTAGTCCGACCGTGTTCGAACTGGGGCTGGGGCTAAGAGCGGCAAAGCGTCGTCGCTACAAGATGACCACTCCGCCCCGTTCATATCGAATTGAAGAGCCAAAACCATTATCAGTCAAAAACTGACACGCCGACCTCAGTCATATTCAAAGGCGAGTCATCTCTTCAAACATGTTCAAAATTAAAAGGAGAGGAATGGAAGGTACAAAGTAAGCACGAGACAAACAACGGAAATGAGAGTACACTTATCTACAAAGTTAACAGTGCGGGTCCTCCCCGCTTACACCCGGCCCCGGCCGGTTAACACAAGAAAAAAAAAATAAAGAAAAACAACAAGAAACACCCGAATACCAACCGTCGAACGGAACACAAAAAAAAACAGTAACAAATTCTTTTTTTTATTCGATGCCACCTTCGCCGCCACTCACATCATCGTCAGCCTCGGGCATCTCCACATCATAACCGCAGTCGGCACGGGCTTCACGAGCCTTCTGACGTGCCACCTCGAAGACGGCCTCGGTCACAGTACCTGCCTCCCACAAGTTCTTGTAAACATTGCGTTGAGCTTCGACATAGACCCAAAGCTCATGAGCCTGGTTAGGAACAACAGTGTGTGATGGCCCAGCTTGGTCCCGCAGCCGCTGGTTCTCTTCCTCTAAGGCCGCAATCCGATCTGACATAACTTCGGCCTCCTGCTCAAGAACACCAATCTGCTCCTCAAGCCCCGCTTCTCTAAGGTCCACTATAGCTCTCTTCGATTCAAGCCGGGACTCGTGTACGCAAATCGATGCCTACAACACCCCATTTCTCGACGAGGCACCCCTCTCCAGAAGTTTTAAGGCTGCAACCTCACCTTCTAGTGCCGCCAGTCTCCAAATCCATTCCGCAATCATTTCCGCTGCTTTAGCCCGATTCTGCCCCGCCTCCAATTCCATCTCCCTCAACTTACCCTGCAGGTGCGCACACTCAATTGCGATCCTATGTCCCACCTCGAGTTCCTCATCCTTCCGACGGATCTACTCTTCAAGAATACTTTTGCTGCCCAGCGCCTGCAACAACTGTTGGTCCCGCCTTGACAGCTCCTCGCACATAGCCCGGTTTCGAGGATTGTTCCTCAAACGCTCGTGCAGCTCTCGACACCGATCACGATAACAACGATATTTTACCAGCATCGGCAGCAAGATCCTCGAGCAGACATTGGCTCTGCGGATGCTCTCCACCTCTAACAAGTAAGTCTGCAATGTAAAGAGAGGTTAAAGCTAAGGCCTAGGCTAAAAACAAACAAGCTAGAAACATACTACGTGCCCTCAGGCCCATCACGGCCACTTCATCCATCACTTCAATATTCGAAACGCTCCTCAAAGACGCATCCTCGGCCTCCAAACACAACAACTCAAACTGCGACACTAAGCTATTTCCTTCAGTTAGGAAGTTCAAATATGAGGGAACCTCAACAAAATGGGTCGGCCCCCCTGCGTGCACCGTAGAATTGGTAATGCCCTCCTCGAACATACGGACGTCGTCGGGGTCCAAATCGGACTCAGACTCATACTCGTCCTCCACCACGTCCTTCCCCATCTCTACTACCGACGACGTAGAGCAACCCGCTGTGGCCAACAATGGTACATCAGAGATTTCGACGGCGGCCTGCAAGGATCGACCATCCGCCCCGACAACAGGAACTTCTGGCGAGGTCGTCAAGGCAACAACATTCCCTTGGCTAGAACTAACTAGGGCAACTCGAACCAACTTCACCCCCTCGACAGCAAGCGCCACAGCCGCACCAGTCCCCGAATCCGTCGGTGGAGAATCCAAGTTGATCACCGATGGAGGAGCCGCCACAAATGCCACTCGTCGCCTCTGCGAGGGCCTTTCCTCCTCCCTATTTGAAGGTGAGCCCGTCCGAGGATAGACGAGGCCGGACGGCCTCTCATCTTGTAGTGTAGCCCGTGTTGAGGATGCGATCACTGACGATTCAACTAACGCCGCCCTCGGTTCTGGGCGTAGCAGCTAGCCTGGCAATTGTACCCGACCAATGGAAATCCAATTGAGGATCTTTGACACGGCGTGTTCGCCCTAGGCACAATGAAAAAATAAACCAATGAGCGTAGTCAAAACAAGACAAAATAGAAAAGAGAAAGGGTCGATATTCCACCTGTCACAGGCCTGCGACTATGTCTCTCCCAAAAAGTCGCCCAAGTGCGAATCCCTACAGTACGAGGAAGAACAGCCTCGACCCAGTCCTGGATTCCCTCCAAAGGAGGCGGCGGCAACTTTTCAGCTACAAAATATTAAGGTAAATCAATAACCATAAACATAAAGCGTAAAGAAGGTCAAAACAGGGCGGTTGCCCAGTCAGGAACGAGGTCTCACGTGCAAAGTTCCAAACTTTCGAGAACCCGTTCGGGTCCGCCACCAGGTGTTCAGTCTAGATATAGAAAAAGTTTTCAAAGAAACGACGATTGACCTCGTCGTCCATCCCAACCATCAAGCCCCTCGATCCTCCTGGGCATGCATAGATCATGGTGCCGCGGATCTTTTGATGAGCAAAGAGACTGAGCACATGCCCTAGAGCGACCTCCCTACCGGCTAGCTCCGCGTACTTGATAAACATGAGAAACAGTTTATAGAGGTAAAGATAAAGTTGGGCCGAGCACACCTCGTAATAGTGGCAGAAGTCAACTACAAGCATCGGGAGCGGGAGTGTATACCCCAACTGGAAGGGATAAGCATAGAACGAGCAATACCCTCAATGGTCGATCTGCACTCTGTCCTCAGTCTTCGCAAGCGCAATCTCGACAAAACGTGGAATACCCCATTGCTCCCGCATCTGGGCTATCCCCACTTCCCCTATTAGAGAAGCAATTCCCCCCTGTTTCACGCTACCCGGTGCACTAAAATCCATCACCTGATTTCTTGGACGAGGTAGAGCTTTATCGAACGAAGGAACTTCTTCGCCTTCCACAAACTCTAATTCTTCATTTGCCTGAGCGAGACTTCCAATCACCGGAGAATTAGTCGGACGTTTGCTGCGAGAAGAAGTTCCTGCCATAATTGATTCACGAGTGAGAGAAAGAAGAACTTTGATGGGAGAAACGAAGAAACCAATGATGATAACGATCGAAAGAATAGGGAAAAATATGATTTAACAGAAGAAAAGGCTTCTCGAAAATCCTCTTAGAAGAACAATGAATATGTAAAGAGCAAAATGACACATCCTCTCTAGTTATAAATAACAGACTCTGCCTGCACGGAGCCCATTCATCTCCATTAATACATGGCCGGGCACGAAGCGATTTGGTTTCGGTTTCATGAAAACGTGCGCCATTACGAACGACCGCGCAGAGTGGCGCCCCCCTCACCGACAAATGATTCAGTTCCAAAACTTCAATTCGGAGTTCTTAACACCATTAATAAACGAAAGGTGAGTCTGGCTCCTCCCGATCACGTCACTCTATCTGTCCGCCGAAGTCGACCGGGGCACGACCTCGACAAATGGAGGGACTAACTGTATTGGTAGAAATTCGACCAGGCGATGGCTAAAGGGTCAACCCCATTGTAACAAATTTATAGTAAATGTTCAACGCTACTGACTTTTGACTCACGACAACTGTCTTTAATATAAACAAGGGGGTCATGGCCCTTTCGTAACAAGAGGACGTCTCCGCAGCCAAAAACGATGCCAACTCGCGACCAGCTCACAAAGCTTGAAGCTATAAATACCAAGAGAGAGAACCTCCAAAGAGGGGCTTCTTCTTCTACACAACTTTGAATACATACAAATGGATAAATATGCTCCATAAATGGGGCGATAAACAAGACTACTATAAGATCTTGAACCTCTTCAAGGAGAGGCGGGTCAAGCTACTATGATGAATAAAACCCGGTTTATATCATTCTCCAATTGATTATCCATATATCTCAAATTTTTCTTCTAATTTAGTGATTAATTTTGATTGGCTATGATTTACCCTTGATTTATTTCGATTGATTTACTGGGGAAGTATTCAATAACTTTTCAATCAAACACTTTCTATTATTGCATTATTTATTATTACTATAAATTTTCTCTTTTTGTATCATTGCACAAAAACAAGGGGTCTTACATTTTGTTGTCATTGTGCCCACATATGAATGTATAACCGAATAAAAAGGATTGGCTCATGCAATCGTTAAATAAATTAAATGCTAATAAAAACTTAACCGGAGGAACTAAATGTGGAATGCATTATTTGAACTATTTAGGAATATTGAATAAATAAACAAAGGGCATTTTGAATCTCAACTGTGAAAAATTAACCTCACTAAGTTATATATCAAATTTTATGAATCTAGTATTTGGATTAATCAAAATCACCTACAAAGTATATTTAAATTTTCAACATAATCAACTTAGGTATTGTTCGCTCAAAAGTTATCATATACCTTATGAGTGTAAAACAATATAAGTAAATCACGGAAAAATCATAGCAAACTATAATAATCCATTGGACCAAATGAAGGATGCGAAAATAAGTACTCAGAGTTAGGAGGAGAAACATTAAATGCCTTTATTGATAGTATTGATTTGGTCTGATTCTCCATGAAGAGGTTCAGAGCCTTACAATGGTGTTCCACTCTCCCATAATATGGGTATCATTGTGTCTTTTCTCTTTCTCCTGAATAGTGGCGAAGAAGAAGCCCCCTTTCTAGGGTTTTCTCTCTTAGTATTTATAGTTGTAAGCTTCGTGAGCTGAAAATAAGTGGTTGTGACCACGTTGGGGTTTCACCTTCATGATGGCGGATGGGTCGTGGCCTTGTTGATCGAATCAGATAAGGATTAAATACCGTTAATTTTGATTGATCGTACCATTTATTAACCATGAATTAGCTTAAGACGGGATTAACTTCGTTAATTATTGTGGGATCGGATTCTAACCCATATAGTTAGTCTCTCCACTTATTGAGATCGTGCCTTGGGTGAGCTCGATGAGCGGACTTCATTGACTGTAGTTTGAGAAACTCGGATAGGGAGGTCGGATGTCGCTTCGGTCGAGGCCGAATTCTCTTTGGCGATGGCCTTTAGCCTTGTAGAGTGTTAGTGTTTTGTTATTGTGTTATCAAGTCGTCATTCGATCAAGGTTGAACTCTCCTCCTTGGCGAAGGCACTTGACCCTTTAACCTAATTCGAGTGAGGTCGAGCTTTGTTGTGCTCTAATCCTTACGTTTGTTTGGGAGCATAACCGTCGACCATGGCGGATGAGTCGTATGCTGTGCGGCCGAGGGGAGTAAGGGCACGCTTGATACGTGTTTGGCGACATCCAAAATTTTGAAGGCGCACGGAACATCTCCTCAGCGTTCATAGGTCGTTACAACAATTTCGAAAGCGAAATGCCGGTTGGTGACTGAAAAGTCGCTTTATGGAGCCTGTCATAATGACGCACGTTTTTGCAGAACTGAACCATTTTGTGGTTGGTCATGTAGTTAATTATGGCTATTGGGGTTCGTGAAAGACACTTGCATTGCCTATAAATAAGGACTGAGGCATTACTTCTCATATTTTCATTATTTGTCTGAGAGAGATTCTGAAGAAGCTTTTCTTCCTGCTAATTCACCTTCATCTATGTTCTTCGATTGTTATAACTTCCGTCTTGTCCATCAAACTTTGTTTCTTTTTCATTAGTGAATCAACAATGACAAGCAGTTCTTCCCAAAACGTTCTTCCGACGGATCTTCCGGTTAACTTTTCGGTGGTTGAAGGGCCATCTCTGGCAATGGGAGGTGCAGAATCGGTGGAGACTGATGAAGCTCCATCGGTTGACAAGATAGTATCTCTGCCCGGAGGCCTGATGACTGACTTCACTGTCGATGGTGGAGAGGATCAGGTGAATGAAGCCCTATTAATAGGGGAAATTGGGATGACCCAACTAAGGGAACAGGGGGTCATCCCCAGCTATGCTGACGTCGTTCTTGCTAGAAGCGAGGAGAGGGTCCACATCGACTTCAGGGGATACTGCATCTTTTATACCTATCCCTTTAAGTTGGGGTTTAAGCTCCCGCTCCCAACCCTGATGGTTGATTTATTTCGTTATTACGGGGTATGCCCGGGTCAGCTTGCTCCTTCTCTTTACAAATTGCTAGCAATATTTATCAAATATGCAGAACTGTCCGGTAGGGAGGTCACGCTACAGCATATGCTTAGTCTCTACGCTCCCCAGAGAGTTCGCGGTACAATGATTCAAGCGTGCCCTCGTGGGTCGAGGGGCCTGACTGTGAAACTGGATGATGAGGTCGACCCTCGCCCTTTTGAGCACTTATTCTACATCAGGACTGAACATTTAGTGGTGTGCTCCACTGAGTTCCCAGAGGCTTGGAATCATGCACGTAAGTTCTTTAATCGTCGAATTCTTTTTTCTACCCCTCCTTACGTCTTGTGCTCGTAAGCATTAACTCGTGTGAATTTTATAGCCGCAAAAGTTGTTGCCGACTCCGTTAGTTGGGGTATGTAAGTGGGTTGAGGCTGTGCTCCCCCATACGGTGGGGATACACACATGGGCATCTTTCTGGGAGAGGCATGGCCGTAGGCCTGTGACAGGTGAAAAGTTGATTTCTTCTTCTGTTCCGCTTTGTTTCGACTCTATTCATCAACTTTGTTTTTCTGTGATCACGGAGGGCACGCCGCGTCAGGGCCCCTCAATTGGCCTTCCATCAGTCGGGTGCAATTGCTAAGTTCACTACAGCACCGGTGCTGCGCCCAGTACCGAGGGCGGTGTCAATTGAATCTTCAGCGGCTCCTTCACCGGCACGGGCCGCACTTCGGGACGAGGGGCCATCGGGGGTTGTGTTCCCTAGAGCGGAATCGCCATTAAATGGGGAGGAGGAGAGGCCATTGATAAGGTGCAAGGTCATGTTCACGCCGACTCCTCCTGTGGTAATTAATTTGGACTCCCTCCCGGCGGATGCGGAGAGGAGTACGGCTGCGGCGCCTGCCCTTGAGGGCGGACAAATAATGGGGGTTGCCCCGGTTGGCTTAGGCCATGATGATACTATCACTTTGGCAAATCAATTGGTGGTTCCAGTCGCTGAGACGGGAGGTAGTTCCTCAGCGGCTGCTAATATTGGTGAGTCAAGCTCTCCTTCGGTGGCTATGGCAGGTGGTTCTACCTCGCTGGTGGCAGAAGGAGGAAGGGATTCTGTAGGAGATGAGTACGAGTCCGAATCCGACTTGGACCCCGACGACGTTCGTATGTTCCAGGAAGGGTTTACCAATTCAGCGGTGCATGTAGAGGGGCGATCTTGCTTTATCGAGGTTCCCACGCAGTTGAATTTATTGCTCCAAGGGAAAAGCTTGGTGCCGCAGTTTGAGCTGCTATGCTCGGAGGCTGAGAATGCGTCATTGAGGGACGTTACAGATATCGGACTGATGAATGAAGTGGCCGTGATGGGCTTGAGGGTATGTAATATGACGTCAGTTTGCTTCTTCTTCGCCTTAGTTTGTTCTTTATCTTAATCGTTATCTTTGCTTTGCAGTCTTATTTGTTAGAGGTGGAGAGCATCCGTCGAGCCAACGTCCGCTTGGGGATATTTTATGGGCACTGGAGAAGTACTGCCGCTACCGAGATCAGTGCCGAGAGATACGCGTACGCTTGAGGAATGATCCCTGTAGCTGGGCCTTAGTCAAGAAACTGGCGAGGAGGGAGCTTCAGATGCAGCAAACACTTGGTAGAACGAGTGCTCTCGAGGAGCAGCTCCATCGGAAGGATGATGAACTCAAGGCAGGAAAGAGGGCTACAGCTGAGTATGAGTGCCAGGGCCAGGCTAAGGTGGCGGAGGCCGCTGCGGCATGGACCGAGAAAGTAACTGCGTTGGAGAGTGAAGTCGCAGCTTTGAAGCTTCAGGTGAGGGATGTCTCGCCGAGGGCTGGGGCGTTGAAGGAAGCTATCCGCATACACGAGTCCCAGCGGGAGTTGGAGAGGGCTGCTGCGGCCTATAGAGAAGCGGGTCTCGAGGACCGGATCAATGTCTTTGAGCAGGACACCCAAGTCATGGCAGACCGGATCATGGCCTTAGAAGAAGAGAATCAGTGCCTACGGGACTAGGCCGCTTCTTCCAGCCAGGCTCGCGAACTTTGGGTCTTTGCTGAGGCCCAACGTGATGTATATAAGAATTTATGGGAGGTCGGCATCATGACCGAAGCTGCTTTCGAGGGAGCGCGTCAAAAGACTCGTGAGGCTCGTACGGACTGTGGTTTTGACGCGGCGATGCTAGAGGCTGACGATGGTGCAGATGGTGGCGCGGATGGTGCTGAGTAAAAAAGATGTTATGCATTTTTTCTTGTCTTGTTTGCCGTTTGGCGTTTAGGTGTTTCTTGTTTTTCTCCTTATTTTTCCTTGTAATGACTGACTTTGGCCGAGTGTAAGCGGGGATGACCCGCAATTAACTTTATAGATAAATGAAATCTCTTTTTCGTTATTTGCCATGTATTTTTTTTGTACCTCCCTTTTTCCCCCTTAGATTTATCTTTGCATGCGTTCGAAGGGGTGATTTGCCTTTTAGTTTGACTCTAGGAGGCATGTTAGTTTTTGATTGTTGATGACTTTTCTTCTTCAACTCGGGGTGAGCGAGTCGGAGCCATTGCTTGGCGATAGCAGCACTTAGCCTTAGTCCCAGTTCGGGCGCGGTCGAACTATCGGCTGTGATGATAAAAATGCGGCTTTCTAGTTTGACCGAGGCTGGACATTACGTGTCCCTAATCTTAGTTCGAGTTGGGAGTACTTACTTGAATGGCGAAGGTGCCTAACCTGCGCCTCGATTCGTTGGAGGTTGGGTTTTGCTGAGTTTAATGATGAAGGCGTTTGGTCCGAGTCCTGGTTCAACTGTGGTTGAACTTGTTAGATTTGAGGACGAAGGTGTCTAGCCTTATGGTTCGAGCGAGGTCGAACTCATTGGATTTGATGGCGAAGGCGCGTAGCCTAAGTCTTGGTTCAACCGTAGTCGAACTTATTGGCGAAGGCGCATAGCCTTGATTTAATGGCGAAGGCGCATAACATGAGTCCCAGTTCAACTGTTGTTGAACTTTGTTAATTTTGATAGCGGAGGCGCATAGCCCGAGTCTTGGTTCAACCGTAGTTGAATTTATTAGCGAAGGCATATAGCCTTGATTTAATGGCGAAGGCGCATAGCCTGAGTCCCAGTTTAACTGTTGTTGAACTTTGTTAATTTTGATAGCGGAGGTGCATAGCTTGAGTCTTGGTTCAACCGTAGTTGAAATTACTGGCAAAGGCGCATAGCCTTGATTTAATGGCGAAGGCACATAGCCTGAGTCTCAGTTCAACTATTGTTGAACTTTGTCAGTTTTGATGGCGAAGGCGCATAGCTTGAGTCCTGGTTCAGCCGTCGTTGAACTTACTGGCGAAGGCGCATAGCCTTGATTTAATAGAGAAGGCGCATAGCCTGAGTCCCAGTTCAATTGTTGTTGAACTTTGTTAATTTTGATAGCAGAGGCGCATAGCCTGAGTCTTGGTTCAACCGTAGTTGAACTTATTGGCAAAGGCGCATAGCCTTGATTTAATGGCGAAGGCGCATAGCCTGAGTCCCAGTTCAACTGTTGATGAACTTTGTCAATTTTGATGGTGAAGGCGCATAGCCTGAGTTCTGGTTCAACTGTAGTTGAACTTACTGGCGAAGGAGCATAGCCTGAGTCCCAGTTCAACTGTTGTTGAACTTTGTTAATTTTGATAGCGGAGGCGCGTAGCCTAAGTCTTGGTTCAACCATAGTTGAACTTACTGGCGAAGGCGCATAGGCTTGATTTAATGGCGAAGGCGCATAGACTGAGTCCCAATTCAACTGTTGTTGAACTTTTTCAATTTTGATGGTGAAGTCGCATAACCTGAGTCCTGGTTCAACCGTAGTTGAACTTACTGGCGAAGGCGCATAGCCTTGATTTAATGGCGAAGGCGCATAACCTGAGTCCTAGTTCAACTGTTGTTGAACTTTGTTAATTTTGATAGTGGAGGCGCATAGCCTGAGTTCTGGTTCAACCATAGTTGAACTTACTGGCAAAGGCGCATAACCTTGATTTAATGGCGAAGACACATAGCCTGAGTCCCAGTTCAACTGTTGTTGAACTTTGTCAATTTTGATGGCGAAGGTGCATAGCCTGAGTCTTGGTTCAACCGTAGTTGAACTTACTGGCGAAGGCGCATAGCATTGATTTAATGGCAAAGGCACATAGCCTGAGTCCCAGTTCAACTGTTGTTGAACTTTGTCAATTTTGATGGCAAAGGCGCATAGCCTGAGTCTTGGTTCAACCGTAGTTGAACTTACTGGCGAAGGCGCATAGCCTTGATTTAATGGCGAATGCGCATAGCCTGAGTACCACGTTGTGGGTATTGTGTGTTGAAGCTCGGTTTTGATTCGAGACCTTGAGAAGCTTATACATTGTCTTCCCAATCGGGGTATGTAGGCTGTCTTGAGGCGACTCTCGGCTCGAGATATCTCCGTGACGGTTTCCGGCTATAGCCAGTATCAGGGATGCGGGAGATGCCTTACAGAGATCCTCCCTTAGGAGGGGCTTCTTCTTCTTGTTTGCACTATCCGAGATTAGAGAGAGAGAGGACTTGGATCTTGATTTGAGATCTTCTAGTTCCCCTTGTCCGATATGCCGCTTTGGCTTGTTTGAGGTGGGTTTTTTTCCGGCATTTCTTTCCTTTTGGTCCAGGAAAGAACTACGCGATTTTGCTGCGAAATCCCCACAGACGGCGCCAAATTGTTCGCTCTAAAGTTATCATATACCTTATGAGTGTAAAACAATATAAGTAAATCACGAGAAAATCATAGCAAACCGTAATAATCCATTTGACCAAATGAATGATGCGAAAATAAGTACTCAGAGTTAGGAGGAGAAACGTTAAAAGCCTTTAGTGATAGTATTGATTTGGTCTGCCTCTCCATGAAGAGGTTCAGAGCCTTACAATGGTGTTCCACTTTCCCATAATATGGGTATCGTTGTATCTTTTCTCTCTCTCCTGAATAGTGGCGAAGAAGAAGCCCCCTTTCTAGGGTTTCCTCTCTTGGTATTTATAGTTGTGAGCTTCGTGAGCTGGCAATAAGTGGTCGTGACCACGTTAGGGTTTCGCCTTCATGATGGCGGATGGGTCGTGGCCTTGTTGATCGAATCAGATAAGGGTTAAATACTGTTAATTCTGAGTGGTCGTACTACTTATTAATCATGAATTAGTTTAAGACGGGATTAATTTCGTTAATTATTGTGGGGTCGGATTCTGACCCATACAGATATGTATATGTATATTAAGTTACATTATTTTCCGCTTATCATACCTTGGTTATCTAGAATCGATCATTATGAATTATACTTTTTTTAACCAAAAAAAAAAAAATGAACCATTCTGAACGGACTAAGAAAGTAATCTTCTACCAATTAGAGCAGCAGCCTTTTCTCAACTTATCTCTCTTTATCTCAGCTCTTTTATTTATTTATTTATTACATGCTACATTTATTTTTTAAAATTGGTATTATTTTTCTTCTTTAATTTGTCGTTAGGGTTTCTATGAATTAATGTTTGTTAGGTACTAATGCAAGTTTAATTTCACCTTTTTCTCAAGAACTCAATTCTTATGGTATTTCCGCCATTTGCTTAATTATATTTGTTAATAAGACATCATTTTTTCAATTGATTTCATTTCCACTCTGAATTTATTTTAAGGAAAGGGTAAGGAGGATGATATAATTCATATAACCTTTTAGATAGGATGATATACACTACTTCCAATACTTTCATTTAATTATTATTTACCTAAAATTAAATTTGTTTTTTCACAAAAAGAGTGACAATCATTGTATGGATTTCATAAACTTATTTCTCTATATGACCCCCCTCCCCCACCAAATCCCCGATCTATTTTATTTTTTACATGACATTTGTTCTTCGAAAATTGAATTCTTCGTTGTCGTGGGTTCTTATATTGGAAATAATTTTGTCATAAGTAGAGGTGTACATAGGTCGGGTTGGTTCGAATTTTTCAATTACCAAATTAAACCAATAGTGTCGGATTTTTAAATCTATAAACAAAACCAAACCAACGAAATCGGATTTTTCAATCTCGGATTTTCTCAGGTTTTTGGGGTTTTTTCGGGTTTTCGGATTTTTTTTTCCCGATAAGTCTTCATAGCACAAATATATAACTTGTGATCAACATATATACTTTTCTAATCCTACAAGGATACAACTATATAATGTATTTGTCAAGAAAATAATACAATAATATGAGATGCGTCATAACATTGTACTAAAATATTCAATAACAAAAATACTAAAATCCATAAAGAAAAT
>MU789875.1:47077-65010 GCA_026770625.1 Nicotiana glauca
AACCTAGTAAGCCATTCTAATCCTGCTCTACCCACACACCTCCAAAGTTCAACCGGAATTTCGTCCGAACCGGTAGCTCTGCCCCCCTCATCTTACGCATTGCCTCGATGACCTCATCGACCTCAATGTCCCTACAATAACTTAATTCATGGGGGATGTCGGCGTTCCTCAATCCACCTAGTAAAATATCCTGATCCCCTTCTTTTTATGAAAGTAGGTCTGCCATCTCCTCTTAATCTGGTCATCCCCCATCAAAACTTTGTCGTCCTCATCTTTTATGCACCTTACCTAGTCCAAATCCCGAGCATCCCTCTCTCTCAGCTTAGCGAGTCGGAATAACTTCTTCTCCCCGCCTTTGTTACCAAGTTCCTGATACATACGAGTAAAAGTTGTCGTCTTAGCCTCTGTTACTACCATTTTCGCCTTCTTCCGAGCTACCTTATATCTCTCCATGTTCGCTCTCTTCTCCTCCTCGCCATTGCTCCCTACTAACTGCAGGTAAGCTGCCTTCTTCGCTTCCACTTTGCCTTGGACAATTGCATTCCACCACCAGTCTCCTTTATAGCCACCAGCGCGGCCAGAAGATACCCCCAGCACATCTTTTGCCACCTTCCTTATACAATCAGCCGTCGTCGACCACATAGTGTTTTCTTCCCCACTACTTCTCCAGGCTCCCATTTTCGATAACTTTCCTTCCAACTCCTGAGCTTTATCCTCAGTCAAGGCACCCCACCTAATCCTCTGGCGGCCTCGTATTGACCTTTTCTTCCTCCTTATCATAATGCTAAAGTCCATCACCAAAAGCCTATGTTGTGTTGCAAGGGTCTCACCCGGGATAACTTTGCAATCCACGCACCACCTTCTATCGCGTCTTCTGAGGAGGAGATAGTCAATCTGAGTCTTCGCCACCAAGCTTTGGTAAGTAACCAAATGCTCCTCCCGCTTCGGAAAACTTGAGTTCGCAACCGCTAGATCGAATGCCTTGGCAAAGTCCAACAGCGAAGTGCCCCTTCCATTTCGCTCCCCGAAACTAAAGCCGCTATGAACCTCCGTATAACCACCTGCAGACGACCCAATATGACCATTAAAATCTCCTCCTATGAATAACCTCTCGGAAGGTGGGATACTACGAACGATGTCGTCCAACTCCTCCCAAAAGCTCCTTTTAATCTCCTCATCCAAGCCTACTTGTGGCGCGTATGCACTAACAACATTTAAAGTACACTCACCCACTACAAATTTAATAGTCATTAGTATATCATTCACCCGCCTGACCTCTACCACCGACTCTCTAAGATGGCTATCTACCAAGATTCACTCCATTCTTACCCCTCATGACTCCAGAGTACCACAACTTATACCCATCCACGTTTATCGCCCTCGTTCCGACCCACCTAGTCTCCTGTACACACGCTATATTAATCTTTCTCTTCTGAAGGATCTTCGCCAACTCTATAGACTTACTCGTCAACGAACCTATGTTCCATGTCCCGATTCTCAACCTATATGCTCCTTTACCCCCTATACCTCCCCTGCCTCCCGTCCCACTCCTTTATTTATTCTATCGGTAAGTCCATAATATAAATTAAAAAGAGAAAATTATAATATTAAAAAGTTTTAAAAAAGGATAAAAAGCAGATAAATGTTTATGATTTAGAGGGTAAAATAGGTATTTGACAATATAATCCAAAATTTGGAAATTCTAATTGAGTGCCTTCTGAGTGCAATAGGCATAATTCAGTGACTTTGTTGTTGCAAACGAAAGTAAAGTGACTTTAGAAGATAATTTTGAATAGTTGAGTGACCATTTGAGTAATGGACTCGATTGTACTTATAGTTGGGAAGAACATGTGGGATGACAAGGTATTTTTGAAGGTTTACCCTTAGCTATATATTCTTAATTAAATCATCCAAAAATACCCGCATGACACTCATGATTATTCGGAGAATTAGAGGTAAAACTTAAAAAAAGCAAAGGGAATTTTTCCTCCAAAAAATGAGAACACATGTGGAAAATGTATTTGATAAGTATAATTAAATTATTACTAGGAAAACCATGGGAAGTAATCATTTCAGCTTGTTATTATTCCTTTGGTAAATAAACACATGGAGCTATCACCATACCAAGAAGCTTCATTGTTTGAACATATCTAAAATTTACTAGCAAAACAGAAAAGAAAAAAGTACACATGAAAAGACCTGATTCCACCACCATGGCATCATGCATACCTTGTGCTCTACAAGAGGGAATGAAGGAAAAATAAGAAAATGTTCAAAATATGGACCAAATTGAGAATAAAGGAACTACAAATCTTGCACGAAACAGGTGAAAGAAGAGAATATTCATATCCATTTGACCACTAACTACTGCACCAAGAATAACTCTGATAATTATTATTTTGATACATAGATGAACGTTCACATGCGAAGCATCCCAGAGACACATAGTTTTCATGAAATGTGAGTTGTACCATCTAGGGCGTTTAACATACAAATTAAACTACGTTTTATTTTATGTGTAGCTATATAGATTATAATTCATAAAAAACATTACCTAGCAGCCAGATAACCAACAAAGTAGATAAATTTTCTACCTTACGATACTGTGTGAGCGTAGAACATAAGATAATTTGGTCCAAAGTGTTGGGAATAAACCCCCACAGAAATAATATTCACGTAATAAAAGCGGAATAATAATGTAGCACCGAGATACGTAATTAACAAAAATAAAAGAATGATAACAATACCATGTTTTTTACCTGGAAAGCCCTTTTGAATAAGGGAAAAACTACGGCTCTGAGAGCAGTAACTGATATCACTATAGCAAGGAATTTTACACTTTGTAGATCCGAGTAAAATACGCCAAAGACCACCACAACACTTCAAAAAAAAAAACCCTCTTTTGATATTCCCACCTTGCTGGAATATCGCTCACTCTCTATTTGTCTCACAGACTATTTTCTTATACCGTATCTGTAATGCCTCACTCTTTCTCTCTCTTTGTTGATATATTTTACAATGAGAGCAAACACCTATTTATAGTATTTAGGATTGCTTCATTGATGTGATCAATGATCTCGTGAGTTTGGCAAGAGTCAAATATTCAATATAAAACCAAAGAAAAATTTGCCATAAAATCTTTTTTACTATTCCTTTAGTTGGCTTGACATTTCAAAGCTAAAGGAAGATGTCTTCTTTGCACATGGGATGGATCCATAAATCTCCACCTTCGGTGCCATGCGCCTGAAGGAGGTAACTCCAGTTTTTCATATAGAGTTCATGCCGACAAGTTCTTTGCATAGCTTGAACTTGTCTCTTGGTATCGTCTTGGTCAACATATCAGCAGGATTTTCACTCGTGTGAATCTTTTAACCTGTAAAGATTCATTCTCCACCTATCCAATGATATCTCACATCAATATCCTTTGTTCTTCCATGGAGTTCTTGCTCAAGTCTATTACACTTTGACTATCACAATAAATGACATACTCTTTTTTATGCAATTCCAACTCTTGAAGAAATTGCTTGAGCCATATCATCTCCTTTCCAGCATCAGTAGCGGCAATATACTCTGTCACACCTCCTCCTTCCGGAAGGAATAGTGAATTTTCAATTGAAGTGATATTAATCGAAATGGAATTATTTATTTGTTTTAGAGTCGCCGCTTGAGATAATTATGGTGTCCCAAGTCATCAATTCATTTTAAATCTCAAATCGAGGAAATTTGACTCCGTTTAAAAGTCTGCGAACATAGAAGAATGAGCAAGGAAGTCTGTTAAATTGGGAGAAGGTGTTACTCATGGATTCCGTAGTTTTAGCACAGTCGCTTTTAATCAAGCCTAGCTTAACAATTTGTTTAATTACATATTTAGAACCTATGTGTATTTTTACCTTTTACCACTTTTAAATTATGGCATTTATGGATTTAATTTTTGAAACGGATTACATGTGTATAAATCCGCTTTATTCAGAGTGTTAAAATCATATCACGCGAACGTGTACACAATTAGTCACGCTTTATTAATTTGAGATTGTTTGGCCAAAGTTGCGTGAATGCATACTTTGATTTAATTTTGGGAATCGTAATCATGTCACGTGAATGTGTACACAATCACGATAGTACATTAAAAGTGCACCTAAAACATTGCTACTAATATTCATTTTTAGAAATCGTATCCGTGTCACGCAAATGTGTATATAATCACTGTAATTTAATTAAATGCATGCCTAAAAAAAATATTTCTACGGATGTTTGTGATTCAATTCCTATTCTAATTTGTGATTATAAGTAAAGTGCTAATTTAGGAAAAAAAAACTCTTTGAAAGATCGATTATTGCATTTTTTGACCAAATCCATTTTTGACTAAAGGAAAGGAAATCGAAGGGGATAGCTTATACAATGACAGATTGAAGTAATTATTCAAGTGGACCGATTCAATTTGTCTGTCAGCATCTACTGTTTAAAGACAATCAAGTTATGAAATTCTTATAAGATATTGTCAATGTATTAGCTGAATACAAACAAGTGTGAGCTCAATTCCATTAAAAATTGACGAAAGACCTCTCTAATGGGCTAAACAAATTGCATGTGGATTTTAAAAGAGGCCCAGATGTACTAATCCCTCTTAAAAAAAACCTGTAGCCGCTTTGTCTTTCTGTTTGTACCCGTACCCACTTTTTAAAAAACTTCAGCTTCCATTTCTCCTCCCCTTCTCCTTCTCTTCTTCTTCTTCTTCTTCTGTTGTTGGTGCTGCTAAAGCCCCTTTTTAACCTGTAGCTCTCTTTCTCCTCCCCTTCTCCTCCTTCATTTTCTTTTTTCTTCTTCCTGATTCCATCGAATCCATATTCCAATTCTACCAGGAATAAGATAAATGAAGGCTGGTGGATACATGGATGGAATTTTACTAGAATGATATCCAATTTGTTTTAATTGTCAACTGAGTCGAAAAGAAACTTTAGTAGTTGCCTACTTGACAATGAATTTCTGGGTATTTCCCCCATTTGGATCTTTCTAGATCACTTGTTGGAGTGTTTTGCTTTCTGAAGCTATGAATCGGAGAAGAGCAATAAAAAAATTAACATTAGCAGCTAAAAATTAAATTCATCAAAGCATCTATTGCATACTAGACTAGATATTGAAGGGCATACGTAAAGGTGAGGGAAAAAGAAAAACCAAAAAGAGGAAGGTAAATCCCTATGTGCAAAAAAACTTCAGCTTTAGAGAAATCTTCAGCTCTAGAGCTGAAATTTTTATTTTATAACTTGAAAACTTGAGTTCTAGAGCTGAAGTTTCCGGGTTACTAAATAAAAACTTTAGCTCTAGAGCTGAAGTTTCCGGGTTGCTAAACAAAAATTTCAGCTCTAAAGCTGAAGTTTTTATTTTATAACTGGCAAACTTTAGTTCTAGAGCTGAAGTTTTTATTTTATAACGAGTTACAAAACAAAAACTTCAGCTCCAGAGCTGAACTTTAGGCCCGGCTACTAAAATGCTGAAGTGTTGTGTAATTGCCTTTGCTACTTCAGCCCCGTGTGCTGAAGTTATGTGAAAAAGTGGGTATGCTTGTAATTTTTTTTGCAAAGCGAGCACAGGTTAAAATGTGGCACAAAAAACGGATATAGATGCAAATGCTCCACATAAAATGGACTCGAAATTGAGCCCAAATAGATGGAAAACTCCAATAGCCTACTGGAGATGGGATTTTTGAATTTGCCAGACATATCCCAAGGAGATTAACACACCAGGCTTAGATAAAAGGTAAGAGATGGTCAATTTAAAAGAAATGAACACACAATTGCACGAATCTTGAAAATATATAGCCAATTTATACATCAAAAAATTACAAATCTGAATCATAGATTCAATCAATCTAACTACAATTAATGAATGATTACATAGATCCTAAAAATATAATAACAATGACAATTGAATTAGGTAAAGAACTTTTGGCGTGAGATCAACACTCCACTGTACTGGAGTACACACACAATTTTGGTGTTCCCTTCTTTGCTTCAATATCTATTGGTTTAGCCACATCAGTTACCATCTGAAACCTGAATTAGAGCTATGTGTGTAGTTACCACTGAGGCTTTCCAGCTATCATGCAAAACCAATAGTCACTACTGATAAAATTTTACAACTTAAACAAATACCTTATCAAAGGTAAGTTATCATAGCCTCTAATTCTAACTGATAACAAACTATAAACATCATGGCTAAAGAATAAATTTTATAAATGAGCAACCTCATACAGATTTCCAAATAACTTCAGCTAAACAAATTTCAATCACTATTTAACATGATGCACATAGTAACTTAGCTCATATCCAAAACTGCATTCTAACAATAACCAAACAAACACAACTTGATAAACACCAAACAATAGTCATAATACTGAAACTTGACAGTGCAACAAACACCTTCAAACAAACTGAAATTATACCTCAGTAGCAGCAAGAAACAAAAGAAATAGAAAATAAATCTCTGAACTTGGTGATAACAACAGAAAACCAAACAGCAGCAGGAAAAATAGCAGGAATAAAGAAATAGCTGAACATTGTCTCCAGTAGACTTGTGAAGTGAAGAGGATTCCACCATTTTCAGCTTAGGTGTAATTCCTTGTAATGCAAATAGTTTCCCTTCATAATTAAACTGCATGATAAGCTGTTTGAAATTGAACACAATGTCACCTGAGGTACTGCCACTGAACCCCCAAAACCATGTCACAAGTGCCTAGTGGAAGCAGCAGGAAACCAGCTCTAAATACTCTGTTATGCAGCAACCATTCCAGTCGTTTACACATTCCAGAGATAGGTACTGAATTTCCGTCGGCCAAGTTAGCATCCAACACCTTTCAAAGATCTACTCTCCAACCTATCCTAGCTACCAGTCTATTGTCCATGAAGTTGTGTATAGATACACTATCAATCAATATATTCAAGGGCTATCTCTGAGAGTACCTCATAAGCCTAATTGTTTGATACCCTTGAGTGCCTTGAGGAGCATGGATAGAAATATTACAAGTTTCAGCAATTTCATCCTTATTAGGTGAGCCTTCCCCCAATTCTTCAATAAGTTCTACCTCTTTTACTAATTCCAGCATGTACACCTGTGCTTTGTTCTTGCAGACATGCCCTGGGTGAAACTTTTCATCACATAGGAAGTACAGTCCTTGAGCCCTTTTTCACTCAATTCTGTTTAAGTTAGCCTTCGCCTTTTAAACTTATCAACTTCTACTGGTTGAGCTGGTTTGGGTAGACGGTTGGCAGGTAAAGTTGAGGGTATATGGAAATGCAAAAACTGGTTTGATCTAGGATTAGATTGTAGGATGGCTTGTTTCATAGCTTTAGATTGTTTAACTAATATCGATTCCTGGAGCCTAGCCAGATGATAGGCTTGGGGTGAGGAATAAGGTTTCAGGATCCTTACTGCATCTTCAGTTCAGGTTTAAGCCGTTCTAAAAATATGCTCACAGCATAACCGGGTTCCAAATTGAGCCTAGTCATTGCTCTTTTAAAGGCCACTTGGAACTCCACCACCCCTCTTGTTTGCTTGAGCTTAACCAATTCACTCATAGGGTCATCAAATTCCGTACCAAANCATAGTTTTCATGAAATGTGAGTTGTACCATCTAGGGCGTTTAACATACAAATTAAACTACGTTTTATTTTATGTGTAGCTATATAGATTATAATTCATAAAAAACATTACCTAGCAGCCAGATAACCAACAAAGTAGATAAATTTTCTACCTTACGATACTGTGTGAGCGTAGAACATAAGATAATTTGGTCCAAAGTGTTGGGAATAAACCCCCACAGAAATAATATTCACGTAATAAAAGCGGAATAATAATGTAGCACCGAGATACGTAATTAACAAAAATAAAAGAATGATAACAATACCATGTTTTTTACCTGGAAAGCCCTTTTGAATAAGGGAAAAACTACGGCTCTGAGAGCAGTAACTGATATCACTATAGCAAGGAATTTTACACTTTGTAGATCCGAGTAAAATACGCCAAAGACCACCACAACACTTCAAAAAAAAAAACCCTCTTTTGATATTCCCACCTTGCTGGAATATCGCTCACTCTCTATTTGTCTCACAGACTATTTTCTTATACCGTATCTGTAATGCCTCACTCTTTCTCTCTCTTTGTTGATATATTTTACAATGAGAGCAAACACCTATTTATAGTATTTAGGATTGCTTCATTGATGTGATCAATGATCTCGTGANATGTAAGCCCTATGCCATTGTAGTGCCAGGTCATCTAAGTGCATAAAGGTCACCTTGACCTTTTCATGATGAGACACCTCGTCTATTGAAAGAAATTGATCTATTTGATACTACCAATCTTGGAACCCTTTTCCTCCAAACTTTGGAAAACCAATCATGTACTGTCTTATAATGGAATGTGGTTGTTGATGGTTCCAACCAGCGTAGTAATATTCAGGTCTTGGAGTAAACTGCGTTGGGGTAAACTGGTGCGGTATATGAGGTGTATGTAGTTAGTTTGTAGGCAATTGGTATAGGGTCATGGATATATGTACTGGGTTGGTAATGGAACAGTGANTTTACTATTCCTTTAGTTGGCTTGACATTTCAAAGCTAAAGGAAGATGTCTTCTTTGCACATGGGATGGATCCATAAATCTCCACCTTCGGTGCCATGCGCCTGAAGGAGGTAACTCCAGTTTTTCATATAGAGTTCATGCCGACAAGTTCTTTGCATAGCTTGAACTTGTCTCTTGGTATCGTCTTGGTCAACATATCAGCAGGATTTTCACTCGTGTGAATCTTTTAACCTGTAAAGATTCATTCTCCACCTATCCAATGATATCTCACATCAATATCCTTTGTTCTTCCATGGAGTTCTTGCTCAAGTCTATTACACTTTGACTATCACAATAAATGACATACTCTTTTTTATGCAATTCCAACTCTTGAAGAAATTGCTTGAGCCATATCATCTCCTTTCCAGCATCAGTAGCGGCAATATACTCTGTCACACCTCCTCCTTCCGGAAGGAATAGTGAATTTTCAATTGAAGTGATATTAATCGAAATGGAATTATTTATTTGTTTTAGAGTCGCCGCTTGAGATAATTATGGTGTCCCAAGTCATCAATTCATTTTAAATCTCAAATCGAGGAAATTTGACTCCGTTTAAAAGTCTGCGAACATAGAAGAATGAGCAAGGAAGTCTGTTAAATTGGGAGAAGGTGTTACTCATGGATTCCGTAGTTTTAGCACAGTCGCTTTTAATCAAGCCTAGCTTAACAATTTGTTTAATTACATATTTAGAACCTATGTGTATTTTTACCTTTTACCACTTTTAAATTATGGCATTTATGGATTTAATTTTTGAAACGAATTACATGTGTATAAATCCGCTTTATTCAGAGTGTTAAAATCATATCACGCGAACGTGTACACAATTAGTCACGCTTTATTAATTTGAGATTGTTTGGCCAAAGTTGCGTGAATGCATACTTTGATTTAATTTTGGGAATCGTAATCATGTCACGTGAATGTGTACACAATCACGATAGTACATTAAAAGTGCACCTAAAACATTGCTACTAATATTCATTTTTAGAAATCGTATCCGTGTCACGCAAATGTGTATATAATCACTGTAATTTAATTAAATGCATGCCTAAAAAAAATATTTCTACGGATGTTTGTGATTCAATTCCTATTCTAATTTGTGATTATAAGTAAAGTGCTAATTTAGGAAAAAAAAACTCTTTGAAAGATCGATTATTGCATTTTTTGACCAAATCCATTTTTGACTAAAGGAAAGGAAATCGAAGGGGATAGCTTATACAATGACAGATTGAAGTAATTATTCAAGTGGACCGATTCAATTTGTCTGTCAGCATCTACTGTTTAAAGACAATCAAGTTATGAAATTCTTATAAGATATTGTCAATGTATTAGCTGAATACAAACAAGTGTGAGCTCAATTCCATTAAAAATTGACGAAAGACCTCTCTAATGGGCTAAACAAATTGCATGTGGATTTTAAAAGAGGCCCAGATGTACTAATCCCTCTTAAAAAAAACCTGTAGCCGCTTTGTCTTTCTGTTTGTACCCGTACCCACTTTTTAAAAAACTTCAGCTTCCATTTCTCCTCCCCTTCTCCTTCTCTTCTTCTTCTTCTTCTTCTGTTGTTGGTGCTGCTAAAGCCCCTTTTTAACCTGTAGCTCTCTTTCTCCTCCCCTTCTCCTCCTTCATTTTCTTTTTTCTTCTTCCTGATTCCATCGAATCCATATTCCAATTCTACCAGGAATAAGATAAATGAAGGCTGGTGGATACATGGATGGAATTTTACTAGAATGATATCCAATTTGTTTTAATTGTCAACTGAGTCGAAAAGAAACTTTAGTAGTTGCCTACTTGACAATGAATTTCTGGGTATTTCCCCCATTTGGATCTTTCTAGATCACTTGTTGGAGTGTTTTGCTTTCTGAAGCTATGAATCGGAGAAGAGCAATAAAAAAATTAACATTAGCAGCTAAAAATTAAATTCATCAAAGCATCTATTGCATACTAGACTAGATATTGAAGGGCATACGTAAAGGTGAGGGAAAAAGAAAAACCAAAAAGAGGAAGGTAAATCCCTATGTGCAAAAAAACTTCAGCTTTAGAGAAATCTTCAGCTCTAGAGCTGAAATTTTTATTTTATAACTTGAAAACTTGAGTTCTAGAGCTGAAGTTTCCGGGTTACTAAATAAAAACTTTAGCTCTAGAGCTGAAGTTTCCGGGTTGCTAAACAAAAATTTCAGCTCTAAAGCTGAAGTTTTTATTTTATAACTGGCAAACTTTAGTTCTAGAGCTGAAGTTTTTATTTTATAACGAGTTACAAAACAAAAACTTCAGCTCCAGAGCTGAACTTTAGGCCCGGCTACTAAAATGCTGAAGTGTTGTGTAATTGCCTTTGCTACTTCAGCCCCGTGTGCTGAAGTTATGTGAAAAAGTGGGTATGCTTGTAATTTTTTTTGCAAAGCGAGCACAGGTTAAAATGTGGCACAAAAAACGGATATAGATGCAAATGCTCCACATAAAATGGACTCGAAATTGAGCCCAAATAGATGGAAAACTCCAATAGCCTACTGGAGATGGGATTTTTGAATTTGCCAGACATATCCCAAGGAGATTAACACACCAGGCTTAGATAAAAGGTAAGAGATGGTCAATTTAAAAGAAATGAACACACAATTGCACGAATCTTGAAAATATATAGCCAATTTATACATCAAAAAATTACAAATCTGAATCATAGATTCAATCAATCTAACTACAATTAATGAATGATTACATAGATCCTAAAAATATAATAACAATGACAATTGAATTAGGTAAAGAACTTTTGGCGTGAGATCAACACTCCACTGTACTGGAGTACACACACAATTTTGGTGTTCCCTTCTTTGCTTCAATATCTATTGGTTTAGCCACATCAGTTACCATCTGAAACCTGAATTAGAGCTATGTGTGTAGTTACCACTGAGGCTTTCCAGCTATCATGCAAAACCAATAGTCACTACTGATAAAATTTTACAACTTAAACAAATACCTTATCAAAGGTAAGTTATCATAGCCTCTAATTCTAACTGATAACAAACTATAAACATCATGGCTAAAGAATAAATTTTATAAATGAGCAACCTCATACAGATTTCCAAATAACTTCAGCTAAACAAATTTCAATCACTATTTAACATGATGCACATAGTAACTTAGCTCATATCCAAAACTGCATTCTAACAATAACCAAACAAACACAACTTGATAAACACCAAACAATAGTCATAATACTGAAACTTGACAGTGCAACAAACACCTTCAAACAAACTGAAATTATACCTCAGTAGCAGCAAGAAACAAAAGAAATAGAAAATAAATCTCTGAACTTGGTGATAACAACAGAAAACCAAACAGCAGCAGGAAAAATAGCAGGAATAAAGAAATAGCTGAACATTGTCTCCAGTAGACTTGTGAAGTGAAGAGGATTCCACCATTTTCAGCTTAGGTGTAATTCCTTGTAATGCAAATAGTTTCCCTTCATAATTAAACTGCATGATAAGCTGTTTGAAATTGAACACAATGTCACCTGAGGTACTGCCACTGAACCCCCAAAACCATGTCACAAGTGCCTAGTGGAAGCAGCAGGAAACCAGCTCTAAATACTCTGTTATGCAGCAACCATTCCAGTCGTTTACACATTCCAGAGATAGGTACTGAATTTCCGTCGGCCAAGTTAGCATCCAACACCTTTCAAAGATCTACTCTCCAACCTATCCTAGCTACCAGTCTATTGTCCATGAAGTTGTGTATAGATACACTATCAATCAATATATTCAAGGGCTATCTCTGAGAGTACCTCATAAGCCTAATTGTTTGATACCCTTGAGTGCCTTGAGGAGCATGGATAGAAATATTACAAGTTTCAGCAATTTCATCCTTATTAGGTGAGCCTTCCCCCAATTCTTCAATAAGTTCTACCTCTTTTACTAATTCCAGCATGTACACCTGTGCTTTGTTCTTGCAGACATGCCCTGGGTGAAACTTTTCATCACATAGGAAGTACAGTCCTTGAGCCCTTTTTCACTCAATTCTGTTTAAGTTAGCCTTCGCCTTTTAAACTTATCAACTTCTACTGGTTGAGCTGGTTTGGGTAGACGGTTGGCAGGTAAAGTTGAGGGTATATGGAAATGCAAAAACTGGTTTGATCTAGGATTAGATTGTAGGATGGCTTGTTTCATAGCTTTAGATTGTTTAACTAATATCGATTCCTGGAGCCTAGCCAGATGATAGGCTTGGGGTGAGGAATAAGGTTTCAGGATCCTTACTGCATCTTCAGTTCAGGTTTAAGCCGTTCTAAAAATATGCTCACAGCATAACCGGGTTCCAAATTGAGCCTAGTCATTGCTCTTTTAAAGGCCACTTGGAACTCCACCACCCCTCTTGTTTGCTTGAGCTTAACCAATTCACTCATAGGGTCATCAAATTCCGTACCAAACCTATCTGATAAAGGACAAATATATTCCTCCCAGCTTGGGTGATGAAGTTGCAAATGAGCCTTTCCCCCATGTAAGCCCTATGCCATTGTAGTGCCAGGTCATCTAAGTGCATAAAGGTCACCTTGACCTTTTCATGATGAGACACCTCGTCTATTGAAAGAAATTGATCTATTTGATACTACCAATCTTGGAACCCTTTTCCTCCAAACTTTGGAAAACCAATCATGTACTGTCTTATAATGGAATGTGGTTGTTGATGGTTCCAACCAGCGTAGTAATATTCAGGTCTTGGAGTAAACTGCGTTGGGGTAAACTGGTGCGGTATATGAGGTGTATGTAGTTAGTTTGTAGGCAATTGGTATAGGGTCATGGATATATGTACTGGGTTGGTAATGGAACAGTGAATAGAGTAAGAGATCTGGCCATTGGCTCCCATTGTTTGGGTAAGGTGCTGAGAATTTGGAGCAGAAAGTGGATGGAATTGAAAAACTAAACTAGGTGTTGATGGAGAGTGTATAGGTTGGGTTGAATTGAAAGGTGCAGCCGGAGAAGAAGTGCTTAATGGTTGTTATATAGGTATATGAAGTGAAACAGGGGTATGTAAGGTTGAAGATAGAGGAATTTGACTGGAGCTAAGGTTCCGATTCATGGGTAATTGCAGATTCATGGTACTACCTCCTTTAGAATTGGAATTCAATGGAGGAAAAGAAATAGGATCATCAATACCAAAAATTCTGAAAGGACCATCGGTTGGAGAATACTGCTCCTCTCTATTGGACACAACAAAACTCGGTTCTTTTCCTCGATTTGAGCTGCTATCAGCTGTTGATACCCAATTTTCCCTGTATATTTTTACATGCAAAACACTTTCAAAATAGCATATATAAGTATGTCCCAATGTTTTATTATTTTTCTTAAATTTTAAAGATTTTTAACCAATTTATTCCCATATTTTATTCATAAAAATCCAATAATAATTCTCAAAATTATAATTTTGGTGATCTATTTATTGGATTCCCATATTTACACTAAAATATAGCAAATATAAGTTTTACAAATTTTTATAAATTTATTTAGTATTTTTAAAGCTATATTCCATGTAATTGCAATATTAGCCCCTTTTAAGATTTAATTGCGTTTATATTTACAAGAATTAAGTTCAGTATTTTTAAATTGATAATTATGTGTTACAAATCAATTTAGTGCTTTCAATTTATTTTCAGAAACTTATTTACTATTTTTTATAAATTAAAAGAAAAAAGTGGCTATTGCAATTATAGCCCAAATTGAGTTTCAATTATAACCCAAATCAGGCCCCCAATTTCCCAACCCAATTTCGATTTTAATCGAACCCCCGACCCAATTTAAACAACCCAACCCAGATCCCCTACCTAACCCTTTCAATCATGTGTCGACTACCGGGATCCCAACGAGAATGAATACACATCCTGATCGACAATTGCGGGAATGATTACCCGACATGGTTAGCCAACATCGTGCATGTACCAAAGAATGACAGGAAGGTTCGAGTTTGTGTCGACTATCAGGATCTCAACCAGGCCAGTCCGAAAGACGACTTCCCTTTGCCAAATATACACATCCTTATCGACAATTGCGCCAAGCATGAGTTGCAGTCATTTGTGGATTGTTTTGCTGGTTATCATCAGATCTGGATGGATGAAGAAGATACTGAGAAAATGGATTTCATTACGCCGTAGGGAATATACTATTACAAGATGATGCCATTCGGCCTGAAGAATGCCGGGGCCACCAACATGAGAGCCATGACTACCATTTTCCATGATATGATACACAAGGAGATAGAGGTATATGTGGATGATGTCATTATCAAGTCCAAAAGGCCACTGATCACATGGAATATTTGAGGAAGTTCTTCAATAGACTACGAAGGTACAACCTGAAACTGAATCCTGCAAAGTGTGCATTTGGGGTTCTTGCTGGAAAAATACTTTTGTTTATTGTGAGTCGCCGAGGAATAGAACTGGATCCATAAAAAGTCAAAGCTATTCAAGAATTGCCACCGAGAAAGAACAAGAAGGAAGTGATGAGTTTCTTAGGGAGACTTAATTACATCAGCCGGTTCATAGCATATTCTACAATTATCTGTGAGCCAATCTTTAAGATGTTGAAGAAGGACGCCACTACCAAATGGACTGTGGAATGCCAAAAAATCCTTTGACAGAATCAAAGAATACGTGTCAACACCACCAGTCTTAGTCCCGCCTGAGCCAGGTAGACCCTTATTACTCTACCTTGCAGTATTGGATGGAGCTTTCGGCTGCGTTCTGGGGCAGCATGGTGAAACAGGGAGGAAAGAGTAGGCCATCTATTACCTCAGTAAGAAATTCACCTCGTACGAGGCTCGGTATTCTCTATTAGAGCGCACCTGCTGTGCTTTGAGTTGGGTAGCTCAGAAGCTGAGGCACTACTTATGTGCCTATACTACATATCTCATATTAAAGATAGATCCTTTGAAGTACATCTTCAAGAAGCCCATGCCCACAGGCAAGCTAGCCAAGTGGCAAATCCTGTTGAGTGAATTTGCCATTGTCTACGTAACTCAGAAGGCCATCAAGGAACAAGCACTAGCAGATCACCTTGCTGAAAATCCCATGGATGGAGAATACGAACCCCTAAAAATGTATTTTCCTGACAAAGAGGTATCATTCGTGGGAGAAGACATTGCAGAATTCTATGATAGTTAGAGAATGTTTTTCGATGGAGCGGCAAACTTCAAAGGAGTTGGCATAGGAGCAGTCCTAGTATTAGAAACCGGTTAGCATTATCCGGTGTCTGCTAAACTCAAATTCCCGTGCACCAACAACATGGCCGAATATGAAGCTTGTATCCTAGGGCTTAAGATGGCCATCGACATAAACATTCAAGAATTGCTAGTTATTGGAGATTCGTACCTACTCATACAACAGGTGCGTGAAGAATGGGCAACTAAGAACTCCAAGATACTCCCGTGTCTACATTATATACAGGAATTGAGGAAAAGGTTCACAAAGATGGAACTCCAGCAAGTTCCCAGAATCCAAAATGAGTTCGCCGATGCGTTGGCTACCATATCATCCATGATACAACATCTAGACAAGAATTTCATTGATCATATTGCAATAATGATCCGTGATTTGCCAGCTTATTGTGCCCATGTCGAAGAAGAAGCAGACGGAAAGCCTTGGTTTCATGATATTAAGGAATATTTGGCAAAAGGAGAATACCCAGAGTTTGCAAATCCTACTCAGAAATGCACGCTTCGGAGGTTATTAAATAATTTCTTTCAAAGCGGAGGAATCCTGTATAGGAGGACTCCTAATTTGGGATTACTAAGGCGTGTCGTCGCAAAAGAAGCATCCCGGCTGCTAGAGGAAATTCACGCTGGGATCTACGATCCACATATGCATGGTTTTGTCTTAGCAAAGAAGATACTCCAAGTTGGTTACTTTTGGATGACTATGGAAACGAACTACATCCAGTATGTCTGGAAATGCCACCGCTGCCAGATACATGCAGACATGATAAAAATTCCTCCAAATGAGCTTAATGCAACAAGCTCGCCGTGGCCGTTCACCGCTTGGGGAATGGATGGCATTGGACCAATCGAGCCTGCCGCATCCAATGGGCACATACTTATCCTAGTAGAAATTGACTATTTTACCAAATGGGTCAAAGCAACATCTTATAGAGCAGTAACCAAGAAAGTCATGGCAGACTTTGTTCGCAATCTCATTATTTGTCGATTCGAGATTCCAGAGTCAATCATTACTGATAATGGCTCCAACCTTAACACTGAATTGATGAAAGCTATGTGTGAAACTTTCAAGATCAAACACAAGAATTCCACAGCCTACATGCCTTAGATGAATGGAGCTGTAGAAGACGGCAACAAAAATATCAAGAAAATATTGAGGAAAATGGTAGAGAAGCATAAATAGTGGCACGAGAAGTTATCATTTACTTTATTGGGGTATCGCACCATAGTCCGCTCATCAATCGGGGTAACCCTCTATATGCTAGTTTATGGTACAGAGGCAGTCATTCCCGCTGAGGTAGAAATTCCTTCCCTAAGAATCATACATGAAGCTGAGCTCGACGACGCAGAATGGGTGAGAAGTCGTTATGAGAAATTATCCCTTATCGACGGAAAGAGAATGAATGCAGTTTTCCATGGTCAAACTTATCAGAACAGAATGTCCAGAGCCTTCAACAAAAGAGTCAAGCCGAGACAGTTCACACTGGGGCAACTGGTGTTAAAGAAAAATTTCCCGAATCAGGATGAAGCCAAAGGAAAGTTCTCTCCCAACTGACAGGGTCCATACATGGTTCACGGGGTTCTGGCAGGAGGAGCCCTCATACTTGCAGAAATGGACGGAGAAGTCTGGCCGAAACCTATCGACTCAAATGCAGTCAAGCGTTACTATGTGTAATCTTTATGCTTTCCTATATGATGTAAATTGAACTACACCTGACCTAGTTCCCATTTAAGAGAGAATATGTAGGAAGTCCTATGGATTTGGTCATAATTCAATAAAATTTCCATTTCCCCCCGCAATTGGAAATTGGGGCAGAATTTTGAGGATGACCCTCAAAATTCCGAAGTGATTTTAGCCAATTATTGCAATCAACGGTCAGAGGTGTCAACATATTAAACTGGGGCAGAATTTTGAGGAGGACCCTCAAAATTCCGTAGCAAGAGAGGTTGCAATATCTTGAACCACGTCACAGTCGTCGGTTGATCTAAAAGTTATTTTTTTGTTGTTATATATACTTATGACATATTTTTACAAAATCATGCATGTTTATAATTGAAATCGCCTTGTTCAGCAATGCTACCCCAATGATACACATAGTATCACTAGATCAAAGCCGAGCAGATCAAGC
>MU789875.1:67410-96470 GCA_026770625.1 Nicotiana glauca
GAAGACAATCCTCATGGTCCGACGGGAAATTGCATCATGTTTAAATTTATGCACAATATATGATTGTATTGCTTATTTGCAGGTAAGCCGACAAGCAACGACCATCTTGGCAGGAGCAATCTCGCTCTAGTTCTCGCAGCCATATCAAACCTTAACCATTCTCCTGTCCTGAATATTACGTCCGTTCTCGAAAGTCTCCATCGGCATACTTTGTCGACGGATCTCGAACTACATATGGACTGATTCCTGTAAGACCAAGGATATGTAGGCAGCTCAAAACCCAGGGTGCGGCCTAATTTCTCAAACCGTTTTGCTTGGTCAAAATTGGTCATCATTTCTTTTCCCGACAACTCTTTCATCCTTCCCGGGTAAAGATGGGAAGCTGTTGATACCCAAATTTTTCCTGTATATTTTTATATGCAAAACACTTTCAAAATAGCATATATATGCATATATAAGTATGTCCCAATGTTTTATTAATTTTTTTAAATTTTAAAGATTTTTTAACCAATCTATTCCCCTATTTTATTCATAAAAACCCAATAATAATTCCCAAAATTATCATTTTGGTTATCCATTTACTGGATTCTCATATTATACTAAAATATAGCTAATATAATTTTTGCGTATTTTTACAAATTTATTTAGTGTTTTAAAAATTAAATTGCATGTAATTGCAATATTAACCGCTTTTAAGATTTAATAGCGTTTATATTTACAAGAATTAAGTTCAGTATTTTTAAATTGATAATTATGTGCTATAAATAATTTTAGTTCTTTCATTTTGTTTTCAGAAACTTATTTACTATTTTTTATAAATTAAAAGGGAAAAGTGGCTATTGCAAGTATAGCCCAAATTGTGTTTCAATCATAACCCAAAGTAGGCCCCCTATTTTCCAAGCCAATTCCAATTTCAACCCGACCCTGACCCAATTTAAACAACCCAACCCGAATCCCCTACCTAAACCTTTCAATCCTGGCCGAATGTCAGCCCTTTCCATTTTAACCTCAAACAACCCCTTACCCCACCCCATTTCATACCAAACGCCGCTCTTGAATCCCTTTTCCTCTCAACTCTCTCTGCAATCCCTCACAAACCCTAGCCTCCGCCATCAAACTACAACACTAATACCTCCCAAATCTATGTCTTCCAAGGTCATCAGAGACCTATATCGACCTCTCATGGCTTCTACATGTTCGATTCTTATGGTCTCAAGGCTAGATCTTGAAAGAGCTTGGTCCAGACCTTGTTCGATTTCAGTTCATGGCTATTCTTAGGTCGTCTCTCACCTTTCTCCGGCCAGCCATGGCTATTCGAGTCAGACCTGTGACTCTCCTGCTTAGATCAATGGTTTTCAAGGCCTTTCTCATCACTTGGGGTTCGATTTCTCTTAGATCTATTTCAGATCTATGTTTTCTCTAAACTTCTAAGCATTTTCTTGAAGTTTCTTTTAAACTCTACCTTCAAAACCCCTTATCTTTTCCGATTAGGGTTCTTGTTAAGCTATTTCAAAACTTTTCTCTGATTTTTTGACATGTTCTGCTGTGTTTCCTCAGATCGTCCTTCTACTTGAGTTTGCATGTTAAAAGCCCTAATTTCTTGTGACTTTTTATGTAGACGAATGTTTGTTTGCCTAAGTTTGTCTGATTTGTTTGTTTATCCTCTTTTAAAACTCTTCCATTGTGGAAACTCCTATGGTTTTGAGTCTAAGACTGTTCATTTAAGTGCATGACTCGATTTGAAGTTCTCTATTTCAAAATCACTTATTCCTTTGTGTGATGTTTCTGACTCTGGTTTTCTATCATCTCCAAATTCGATTATGCTCGAAACCCTAATTTTAAAAAAAAGGGGTTTTCCTCACCTGCTACTGTGAGATATTTGCTTGCTTTTAATTCGATATTTTCTTCACTATTGATTCAATGTGACTTGACCTACTGAACTATCATGCTTCTAGTGTTGCTATCTAGTGAATTTTTGTGCTACTATTGTGTGCTATTTCCTTTAGCCAATAGGCTTGGCCTCGCATGTATAATATTTGTGCACTCTATTTATATGCTAAGTTTCCTTCTTTGTCTGACCTTCAAACTTGTGACTGATTTCAAACTTTTCTGTTATAAAATTCTGATCTCACTCGCCTGTTAGGACTAATTGATTTTTTTTCCTGTTTCGCCTTGCTGAATCCTTTCCAAAATTAGTGTATTTCTGTACCTAGACTCGATTGCTTACTTAATGTTTTACTACTTCTTTTATGACAACTGTTACCCTACTTATAAATTGATTTCTTTCCTTATTTTGAACATGTCACTACCCGTTAAGCAAAGTGATCCCTTAATTAAAGAGCAATCACTTGAATAATTGATTCCGAATTATGATTGTTTCCATGTTAAAGATTATTACCCCTCTCTTACTCATTTTCAAAAATCTATAAATACCATGTACTTCTTTTCTTTCAAAAGAACACGAACACAAGGCATAAACACTTGAGTTCAAACACACACTCCACTAAACTTCACTCTCTTCTCTACTACTACTATATTGATGTCTTACCTAGCCGGCTGAAAGCCAAGGCTAGGCTATGGAGAAACATCCTTATTTTCTGCATTTGCATTTCTTACTGGTATGTTCTAATTAAATTTTCTACACCAACAACAACATGCTTATTTACTGTTTCTTGCATTCTTGTCTGCCTACTGTTTGTATCTAACCAGTACCCTTATTTAGCATGATGTAATTTCCCTTCTCATGTTTTGAGTCAATGTATTATGACATGTGAATCATAAATCCCTACCCCAATGTGTTTAATACATGTGGTTGGTTTGGGGCATGACAACATTAGAAATTGTTGTAGATGACCCAAACTTGATCCTTCTAGGATCATAACCTCCATGTTTCTCTTATATATTGTGTGTTCTGGTTGATTTACATGCATGTCAGCACTTCCCATTGCTATACATGCCCAACCCATGCCTAAGTGTAAAGGCTCCTTGCAATGGATTCCCAATCCCCTGCCCCCCTTTGTGTGAAGTTATTAACTCCCAAAAATATTAATGGCTGTCTCCCATCACCCTTTCCCTCTCCTTTATTCCCTCAGTTCTTAAAACTCCATTTATGCACTTTCACTATCTTCTTAGACTTAAGTTCTGCCCCCCTTATGTGAGCCTTGCCTTGGGAACATGAGCTCCTTTTGAACTTGGACACATAAAGGCTGGCATTTCCATACTACACTCATGTCTATTCTGGTTATGCAACTTGGGTGTGGGCACTGCCCTAGGTCCTATTGAGACCCTTAGGGAACTCTGACACACTCAAGTCTGAGAAAAGCTTTAGATCAATGGCATTTTAAGGTGGTTTATTCCATAACTCAGAGAGGAAGTCAAGAATCAGGCTTCCTCTGGTTCTAACTTTTCTTTGTACTTTTCTGATGTAATTTAGTATTCCTGGTTTGTAATAATTTGTAATGAACATTTGGGGTTGGCTAGTGAAAAAGGGTTGAGTAATTATGCATGCTCAAGGGTAGAAAATATGCCTATAGGACTGCTTTTTCTGCATATTCAATTCGCATTTAGAAAATATGCCTATAGGACTGCTTTTAATTCTGCATATACACATCACATTTAGAAACCATGTCTATAGGACTTACTGGTTCAACTTCACATCTAGATAACCTGACTTTAGGAATTATCTAATATTCTGCACGTTTGTCACCGTTTAGATATCATGTTTTTAGGTCCCAATTTTTTATAACCCAATAGTATGTTAAAATACATATAAAGTATAGAAATCATGCTTATAGGAATTCCCAAGTAAAAACCTCCCTGTTTCTAATGTCTACTAGATATTACGCCTATAGGGTTTGACATTATTCATTTAGATACTATGTATACAAAGGTTTATAATAAGTAATTATGTCTATAAGGGTCTAAAATTAGTAATCCTAGATATCGTGTTCATAGGAGTAAAAATCAGCGATAGTGGATACTGTCATCTGCAGAAACTGAAACTAGTCTAATTTAAAATTCGTCCATTCTGAACCTTTTTTTTAATAATCTAATTTCATAATTTTAATGAGTTTTAGCAAGCATACCTATACGATTTCAAACAATTTGTTTTGAGTTATCACGGTTTCACCACCTTCTGAATTAAGTAGATATCATGCCTATAGGACCCCGTCTAGACAAGCCTTAGAGTAATAACTGTAAAATTGAATTCGTTTTTGTTAATTGATACAACCAGCAGGCAGGCCTGATTCGGACTTCTTATCTGAGTTATGTAATAAGCAAATCTGCTTCAATAATCAAACTCCCTTCGTTTTTAGTATTTTTAATCAGACCTAAAAAGTATATACAAGTCATGCTAGTTATGTGCTTTTGTTCAAGGAGGTGTATATGAGCCTTTATCTGTTTATATGTTTCCTCAACATGCAGTATGTGTTTTTGTATGTCACCTTAGATTTTTATCCTTGGAAACAACACAACCTAATATCCCTTCCCTTCAGGAATAGTAGTCCTAAGCTCCTCCGGGATTGATAGGAATGGGACGAGTAATAGCATGCAATAGTAATCGAGACCAATCTGCTATTTAATACCTTAACGAGGTGGAAAGGATAGATATGGATATGATGACCGGTGCGCTAATACCACGTGTAACCCCTCTTTTGAGGAGTAATTACCGGGTATTACATTGACGTGATCCATATTAAGTATAAACCTAGGAACCCCTTTCCTTTTATTTGCAAACTCTTTTTTAAAATTCTTCTTTTATTCTTTCGAACTCTTATGTACTTTAGTATAAATCCCCTACTATTTGAGTCCACACTTGTCTATTTACTAAGTTCACAATAAATTATCCCGGGAATCACACTAGTGGATCCTGAAGGGTGCCTAACACCTTTCCTTTAGGATAATTTCAAGCCCTTACCCTATCTCTGGTTATTCAAGCGAAACTTAGAATAGAATCATATTGGTGTCCTAATGCACCTTAAATCATTAGGTGGCGACTCTTCAAATGCAAAACCCAATTCCCAAAAGGAACGAGTTGTCACTCCAAATGTCATAAACCTAATTTTGCGAGAAAAAAAGGGTCGCGACACCAGTAGTAAGGGTTTCCTTGAGCTCGCAAAAAGCCTTCTAGTTGGCTGATTCCAGCTGGTTCTACCTCAAATTAACATTCGCAACTTCAATGGCTACCCGATCTAATTGATTGAGTACCTCCTTAATTTCCCACGACATCGCATTATCCCACAGAGTGGAAAGGGCTCTGATACCACTAAGGCTTAAAGTACCACTCCCGTCTTTACAACTCTCACTCAATTCATATCACCTACTTTAGTTTCAAGTCCAAAATGCGACCACCAAATATTCTGGCAACTTGGTGGCGGCCACCACTGTAACTTGTTCCTCCTCCATCCCCCAACTGACATCCAACCACAACCATCAAATTTCTCCTTTTGCCTCTACTCCAAGATATTGCAAGTTTCTACTTTCGATAACGTAGAAGCTGACTTCCGATTAATCAGATTCTGGGCTTCTATGGATATCTGTGATGACCAGGCCAGTTGTCTCATGAGTTACCACTCTGTTTCCCCCATTTCTACTTCTTTATGCTTTGTTATCTATGTTTTATGGTATCGGGTTGGTCAGATCGAGTCCGAAACAATTTTAGTAACGTTTGAGACACTTAGTCTCTTTTAAGAAGGTTTAAGTTAGAAAAGTCAATCAGATATTGACTTATGTGTTTGACGGCTCGGATATGAGTTACAATGATTCGGTTAGCTTGAGGAGGTAATTTATGACTTAGGAGCGTGATCGGAATAGGTTTTGGAGGTTCGGAGTAGAATTAGGCTTGAATTGGCGAAGTTGATATTTTTGCAATTTCCGGTTGATAGGCGAGATTTGGATATAGGGGTCAGAATGGAATTTTGAGAGTTAGATTCATTGTGTTATTTGGGCTGTGTGTGAAAAATTTAGGTCATTCAGATGTGGTTTGGTTAGGTTTTTGATCAAAAGCGTATTTTTGAAGATTTTAGAAACTTAGGCTTGAATCCAATGTTTTTTGGGTGATTTGATATTGTTTGAGGTATTTTGATGACTGGAACAAGTTTGAATAAGATTTTTGGATGTGTTGGCAACTATGGTTGACGTCCCGACAGCCTCGGGTGAGTTTCAGGTGGTCAATCGGATCATTTGGGAGTTAAGAAAATTGCAGATTTTAAGATCCAGTAGTTGCAGACATTTTGGTCTTCGCGTTCGCGAGAGGACCCTCACGTTCGCGAAGAGTCTGCTGAGGGAGGCAGAAGTTTAGCCTTCACGTTCGCGGGGGAGGTGACATGTTCGCGAAGGGCTACGAAGCTGTGCATCTCATTCGCGAGAAGGCCTTCGCTATCGCATAGAGGAATTTGGGTCAGATGGGTTCAAGGTCAATTATTGTTCATCGCATTCGCGGAAGAGTGAGCGTGTTCAGGAAGGGTAAGGTCAAGGAAGCATCGCTATCACAATGGTCATGTCGCGTTCGCGTAGAGGAAATGTTAGTCAAAGTGAGTTTATGCTTTGCGAATACTAGGGTTTGACCGCATTCGCGAAGAAGGAAAATAAGGCCTGGGCAGAATGTTTTTAACTCGTTTTGTCTGCGATTTTTGGGGCTTATTTCACCCATAGCTGCTCGTTTTTGGAGATTTTTGAAGGAGATTGAAGAGGGATTCAAGGGAAATAATTGGGAGGTAAGATTTTGGACTAAAAACTCGATTATTATGTGAATTCCACCTAGAAAATAATGATAGTTAAGCCTAAAATTGAATAACTAGGGCTTGAAAAATTGGACTTTTGATTTGGGATTTGAAGGACCATTTGGAGTCGAATTTGAGAACTTTTGATATGTATGAACTTGGGGGAAGATAAGGAATCTATTGATGTGAAAATTTCTGAGTTTCGAGAAGTGGGCCCGAGGGTCGAGTTTTGGTAATTTCGAGATTTGTTCCCTTTATTGGTTGTTTTCGCTTGGGCTTTGTTCCCTTAGCATATTTTGACATCCTCATTCTGATTTTGGATAGATTCGACGTGCGTGGAGGCTGATGCGAGGGGAAAAGGCATCATGAGCTACAGATTTAGCTGGTTTGAGGTGAGTAATGATTGTAAATGATGTTCTGAGGGTTTGAAACCCCAGATTGCACATCATAGTGCTGTGTTGAGATGAGACACACGCTTGATGACGAGCGTGGGGTCATGTACTATTGGGGATTGTGACTTGGCCTGTTTTGGTTGATGATTTTACCGTGTATTTGACTAAAACTTACTTGCTATCATCATTATTTGGGCTGAATGCCATATTTGGGCTTCGTGCCAACTATTTGAACCCTTTGGGAATTTTTATTACTCTTTACTCACTGTTTTGACTTATTACTTGAACTCAGTCATGTTAATTTCCACTATTTTACTACTCATCCATGTTTACTCAGTTTTAAGATTTAAATGATATTTTAAATGATGTTTGGGCTGAGAAACACTGTTATACTATTGCCCGAGGGGCTTGTGAGTATTTTTGACAGAGTAAGGCTGAGGGCCTATATTATGAGGAAACACTGATACTGATTTGAGGCGGAGGACCTGATATATATACGCCACGAGGTGGATTGATTGATATGAGGCAGATGTCCTAGAATTGATGCCGCGAGATGGCTTGTTATTGTGCTTGGGCCGTAAGGGGCCATTCTAGGATTCTGTACACCCCCAGTGAGCGCGTGTACCCATTGTGATGTGAGATTGAGCCCAAGGGGCTGGTATTGTTCTGAGATATTGCCAAGGGGTTGAGTTGTTGATACTGTGCCCGAGGGGCGAACTTCTACTTCTTTACTTTGCCTTAATTACCTGTCTATTACTTGCTTACTTGTTGAAAGAAGCTTTACTTGACTTTTCACTGGTTTACTGCTTTTAAATGATTTTACTGCTTCATTATAGATTGTTGTGTGCCTTACATGTTTTCTTACTTTCAGTCGTCATTTACATTTATTACTCACCGAGTTGGAGTACTCACTTTACTCCCCACACCCTGTGTACAGATTCAGGCGTAGCTGGTACTGCCCCCCAATGCTGATCCGTCCATTTTTAGGTGAGCGTTCAGAGACTACAAGGTAGCTGTTGATGTCTGCAGCCCCGCGTCTTTATTCTTTTATCATTTCTGTTTCTGTTCAGACATTTGTACTAGTTTATGGATTTAACAGACTTGCATAATTTCTACTATTTAGTATAATTAAATCATGTTTAGATAGCTTTTATGTTAATTAACTGCTTTAAAAAGTGAATTGTATTTAACTGGCTGGCATTGTCTTCACGAGAGGCGCCATCACTACCGGGTTTGGGCATATGGTCATGACAAGTTGGTATTAGAGCCTAGGTTACATAGGTCTCACGAGTCATGAGCAGGTTTAGTAGAGTCCCGCGGATCGGTACGGAGACGTCTGTATTCATCCTCGAGAGGCTACAGAACCTTTAGGAAAAACTTCATATTCTTGAAATTCTTATCGTGCAAACTTGTTGATCTGAGTACTAAACTTCTATTATTCTATTCTCTCATAGATGGTGAGGACACGCGCTACCGGACAGGGTAGATGACTTCCAACGCCACCAGCTGAGGCCAGCTGAGGCTGTGGTCGTAGTAGAGGCAGAGCAGCAAGGGTAGCACCTGCAGATCCACTAGGTGCCCCAACTCAGGATCAGGCTCCAGCTATGGATGCTCCAGCAGCACCAGTTCAGGAACCAACTATGCCTATCGTGATTCCGGGTCTTCAGGAGGCCTTGGCACAGATCTTATCAGTTTGCACTGGCCTGGCTTAGGCAGTTTCAGCCACTACAGCCGCAACTACTTCATAGGCCGAGGGAGGCAATCAGACTCCCACCGCTCGCACACCTGAGCAGGTCATGCAGGGACTTTAGACGCCGAGGGCACATCCAGCCCAGCCGGTTGCTACTGCTCAGGACTATGTGGTTCCTGTCATGCCGGATGATGAGTAGCATAGGTTGGAGAGATTTGGTAGATTAGAGCCTCCGACCTTCAGTGGCGCAGAGGGCGAGGATGCCCAGAGCTTTTTGGATAAGTGTCAGAGGATGCTTCATACTGCCGGTATTCTAGAGACCAGCGGGGTCGCTTTTGCTACCTATCAGTTTTCAGGAGCTGCTTTCACTTGGTGGTATGATTTTGAGAGGTGTAGGCCTATTGGTGCAGCAGCCCTTTCCTGGCAGCAGTTCTCCATTCTCTTCCTGGAAAAGTATGTGCCGCAGTCTCGCAGAGAGGAGCTGCGTAGATAGTTTGAGTGGCTGCGTCAGGGGGAGATGACCATGTCACAATATGAGTTGAGGTTTTCTGAGTTGGCTTGTCATGCCATCTGGTTGGTTCTGACAGATCGAGAGAGGATCATGAGATTTGTTGATGGTCTTACTTATCAGCTCCGTATTCTTATGACCAGGGAGAAGGTATATGGTGCTACGTTAGAGGAGGTGGATGATATCGCCCGTGATATTGAGTCGGTTCGCCGTCAGGAGCGATAGGAGAGGGAGGCTAAGAGGCCTCGAGGATCTGGCAGCTATAGTGGTGCTCCTTCGAGGGGCTAGTTTCAACACAATAGATGCCGTTCATTCACGCCTATTCAGTCAGCTTGCCCAGGTTATCATGGGGCATCTTCGGGTCATGGTTATCATAGATCTCATCCGGTCCAGTCATCACTCAGCGCCCTTCCAGCTCAAAGTTCATCCTGTGCTCTAACAGCTCTGGCTCTTCTATGCCGAGTGGATATGCTAGTCACTCTGGTACTAGGGGTTCCCTTCAGTCCCCTTCTCCAGCACCTGCGAGTTGTTATGAGTGTGGTGAGATGTGCCACATGTGGAGGCAGTGTCCTCTTCATGTTACTAGTTCGTCCCAGCAGAGGGGTTAGTCATCGGCTTCAGCGCCAGTCTCTTCACCACCACCCGCTCAGCCAGCTAGGGGTGGAGGTCAGTCAGCCTACCCTAGAGGGGGAGGTCGACCAGGTGGTGGTCAGGCTTGTTTCTATGCCATCCCAGGCAGACCAGATGCTATTGCTTCAGATGTTGTCACAGGTATTGTTTCAGTCTGCCATAGAAATGCCTCTGTATTATTTGATCCCAGTTCCACCTTTTCTTATGTTTCCTCGTATTTTGCTCATTATTTGGGTACGCCCCATGAGTTTCTTGCTTTACCTATTCATGTATCTACCTCGGTGGGCGATACCGTTGTTGTAGACCGTATGTACCGGTCATGTGTGGTGACTAATGAGGTCTAGAGACTCGAGTGGATCTGTTATTACTGAGTATGGTGGATTTTGATGTCATTTTGGGCATGGATTGGTTATCTTTGTGTCGTGCTATTCTGGACTATAATGCTAAGATAGTCACTTTGGCTATGCCGGGTGTGCCACGGATGGAGTAGCGATGTTTGACTGATTATGTTCCTAGTAGAATGATCTTTTTCTTGAAGGCCCAGTGTATGGTTGGGAAGGGTTGTCTTTAATATCTAGCGTTTGTGAGGTATGTCGGAGCTGAGACTCCCAGTATTGATTCTGTCCTAGTTTTGAGGGATTTTCTCGATGTGTTTCCTATTTGCCGGGCATGCCACTGGATAGGGATATTGATTTTAGTATTGACTTGGTGTCAGGCACTCAGCCCATTTCTATTCCGTCGTGTCATATGGCACCAGCGGGGTTGACGGAATTGAAGGAGCAACTTCAGGAACTCCTGGATAAGGGGTTCATTCAGCCTAGTGTGTCACCTTGGGGTGTGCCGGTTCTATTTGTGAAAAAGAAGGATGGCATAATGAGAATGTGCATTGATTATAGGCAATTGAACAAGGTAACAATTAAGAACAAGTATCCTTTGCCTCGCATTGATTTATTTATTCGATCACCTTCAGGGAGCGAGTGTGCTCTCCAAGATTGATCTCCGTTCGGGCTAACACCAGTTGAATATCAGGGATTTGGATATTCTTAAGACGGCTTTCAGGACATGATATGGTCATTATGAGTTCTAGGTGATGTCTTTTGGGCTGACCAATGTCCTAGCAGCGTTCATGCATTTGATGAAAAACATGTTCCGACCTTATCTCGATTCATTTGTCATAGTCTTCATTGATGATATTCTGGTGTATTTGCATAGTCAGGAGGAGCACGTGGAGAATTTGAGAGTTGTGTTGCATAGATTGAGGGAGGAGAAACTTTATGCAAAATTCTCCAAGTGTGAGTTTTGGCCCAGTTCAGTAGCTTTCTTGGGGCACGTGGTGTTCATCGAGAGTATTCAGGTTGATACGAAGAAGATAGAGGCAGTTAAGAGTTAGCCAAGACCATCCTTAGCCACAGAGATTCGCAAATTTCTTGTTTTGGCAGGCTATTATCGTCGGTTTGTTCAGGTATTCTCATCTAGCGCATCGCCCTTGACCAAGTTGACTTAGAAGGGTGCTTCATTTGTATGTTTGGACGAGTGTAAGGAGAGATTTCAGAAGCTCAATATAGCTTGGACAACAGCTCTAATATTGGTTTTGCCATCAGCTTTAGGTTCATATACAGTGTATTATGATGCTTCGAGAGTTAGGATTGGTTGTATGTTGATGCAGGAGGGTAGAGTTATTACTTATGCTTCTCGTCAGTTGAAGCCCTATGAGAAGAACTACCCCGTTCATGATTTGGAGTTGGATACCATAGTTCATGCATTGAAGATTTGGAGGCCTTACTTGTATGGTGTATCTTGTGAGGTGTTTACTGATCATCACAGTCTTCAGTATTTTTTCAAGCAAAAGGATCTTAATTTGAGGCAGCAGAGATGGTTGGAGTTGCTTAAGGATTATGACATCACTATATTGTACCATCCAGGAAATGCCAATGTGGTGGCTGATGCTTTGAGCCGAAAGGTAGTGAGTATGGGGAGTTTGGAATATATTCTAGTTGGGGAGAGACCTCCCACAGTTGATGTTCAGGACTTGGCATTTCAGTTTGCAACGTTAGATATTTAGGAGCCCAGTCGGGTTTTGGCTTGTGTGGTTTCTCGATCTTCTTTATATGATCGCGTCATAGAGTGCCAGTATGATGATCCGCATTTGCTTGTCCTTAGAGACAGAGTTCAACATGATGATGCCAGAGACGTGACCATTGGTAATGATGGGGTGTTAAGGATATAGGGACGGATTTGTGTGCCCAATGTGGATGAGCTTCGGGAGTTGGTTCTAGAGGAGGCCCATAGCTCACGGTATTCCATTTATCTAGGTGCCGCGAAGATGTATCAAGATTTGAGGCAACATTATTGGTGGAGAAGAATGAAGAAAGATATTGTGGGATTTGTAGTTCGGTGTCTCAATTGTCAGCAGGTGAAATATGAGCATCAGAGACCGGGTGGCTTGCTTCAACAGATGGATATTCCTAAGTGGACATGGGAGAGGATCAATATGGACTTTATTGTTGGACTTTCATGGACCTTGAAGAAGTTCGATGCTATTTGGGTGATTTTGGATCGGCTGACCAAGTCTGCACACTTCATTCCTGTGTGTACTACCTATTCTTCAGAGCGGTTGGGATGGATTTATATCCGAGAGATTGTTCATTTGCATGATGTTCCGTTTTCCATCATTTTAGATAGAGGTACTCAGTTTACTTTGCAGTTTTGGATGGTCGTGCAGAGAGAGTTGGGTACTCAGGTTGAGTTGAGCACAACTTTTCGTCCTCAGACAGACGGGCAGTTCGAGCGTACTATTAAGATATTGGAGGACATGTTGCGTGCTTGTGTCATTCATTTTGGAGGGTCATGGTATGATTTTCTACCGCTTGCAAAGTTTGCTTATAACAACAGCCACTAGTCGAGTATTCAGATATCTCCATATGAGGCTTTGATGGAAGGCGGTGTAGATCTCCAGTTTGTTGGCTCGAGCCCGGTGAGGCTAGGCTATTGGGGACTGATTTGGTGCTGGATGCTTTGGAGAAGGTGAAGGTGATTTAGGAGAGACTTCGTACAGCACAGTCGAGGCAAAAGGGTTATACTGATAGGAAGGTTTGAGATGTGTCCTACATGGTTGACGAGAAGGTTTTGTTGAAGGTTTCACCCATGAAGGGTCTTATGATATTTGGGAAGAAATGGAAATTGAGTCCTCGGTTCATTGGGTCTTTTGAGGTGTTTCGGAGGATTAGGGAGGTGGCTTATGAGCTTTCTTTCACCCAGCTTGTCGAGTGTGCATCCGGTATTTCATGTTTCTATGATCCAGAAGTATATTGGGGATCCGTCCCATGTTGTGGATTTCAGCACAGTTCAGTTGGATGATGATTTGACCTATGCTGTGGAGCCAGTAGCTATTCTGGGTCGTCAAGTTTGAAAGTTGCGGTCAAAGGATATATCTTCAGTGAAAGTGCAGTGGAGAGGTCGACCCGTGGAGGAGGCTACATGTGAGACCCAGCAGGAGATGCGGAGCAGATATCCTCACCTATTTGAGGCTTCAGATATGTTTCTTGAATCGTTCAAGGACGAACGTTTGTTTAAGTTGGGGAGGATGTGATGACCCGGCCAGTCGTCTCGTGAGTTATCGCTCCGTTTCCCCAATTTTTGCTTCTTTATTCTTTGTTATCGTGTTTTGTGGTATTGGGTTGGTCAGATCGAGTCAGGAATGATTTTAGTAAGGGTTGAGACACTTAGTCTCTTTTAAGAAGTTTTAAGTTGGAAAAGTCAATCGGATACTGACTTATGTGTTAGAGGACTCGGATATGAGTTTTGATGGTTTGGTTAGCTTTAGGAGGTGATTTATGACTTAGGAGCGTGATCAGAATGAGTTTTGGAGGTTCAGAGTAGAATTAGGCTTGAATTGGCGAAGTTGATATATTGGCGATTTCCAGTTGATAGGCGAGATTTGGATATAGGGGTCGGAATGGAATTACAAGAGTTGCAATAGCTTTGTTGTGTCATTTGGGATGTGTGTGCAAAATTTCAGGTCATTCGGACGTGGTTTGGTTGGGTTTTTGATCAAAAGCGTATTTCGGAAGATTTTAGAAACTTAGGCTTGAATCCGATGTGTTTTGGGTGATTTGATGTTGTTTGAGGTGTTTTGATGATTGGAACAAGTTTGAATAAGGTTTTAGGATGTGTTGGTGCCTTTGGTTGAGGTCCCGGGGGCCTCGAATGAGTTTCGGGTGGTCAATCGGATCATTTGGGAGTTAAGAAAATTGCGGATTTTGAGTTCCAGCAAATGCAAACATTTTGGTCTTTGCGTTCGAGAGGCAAGTGATGCGTTTGCGAAGGGCTGCGAGGCTGTGCATTGCATTTGCAAGAAGGTCTTCGCGATCGCGTAGAGGAATTTGGGTCAGATGGGTTCAAGGTCATTTATTGTTCATCGCATTCGCGGAAGAGTGAGCGCGTTCGCGAAGGGTAAGGTCAAGGAAGCATCGCGTTCGCAATGGTCATGTCGCGTTCGCGTAGAGGAAATGTTGGTCAAAGTGAGTTTATGCTTCGCGAACGCGAGGGTTTGACCGCGTTCGCGAAGAAGGAAAATAAGGCCTGGGCATAGTGTTTTTAACTTGTCTTGTCCGCGATTTTGGGGCTTATTTCACCCATAGCTGCTCGTTTTTGGAGATTTTTGAAGGAGATTGACAAGGGATTCAAGGGGAATCATTGGGGGATTTAAGATTTTTGGACTAAAAACTCGATTATTATGTGAATTCCAACTAGACAATCATGAAAATTATGCCTTAAATTGAAGAACTAGGGCTTAAGAAATTGGACTTTTGATTTGGGATTTGAAGGACCATTTGGGGTCGGATTTGAGAACTTTTGATATGTATGAACTCGTGGGGAGATAAGGAATATTTTGAGAAGTGGTCCCGAGGGTCGAGTTTAGGTAATTTCGAGATTTGTGCCCTTTATTGGTTGTTTTCTCTTGGGCTTTGTTCCCTTAGCATATTTTGACGTCCTCGTTCTGATTTTGGATAGATTCAACGCGCGTGGAGGCCGATTCGAGAAGCAAAGGTATTGTGAGCTAGAGATTTAGCTGGTTTGAGGTGAGTAATGATTGTAAATGATGTTCTGAGGGTTTGAAACCCTGGATTGCACATCGTAGTGCTATGTTGAGGTGAGACACACGCTTGATGACGAGCGTGCGGTCGTGTACTATTGGGGATTGTGACTTGGTACGTCCTAATTGATGATTTTACTGCGTATTTGACTGAAACTTACTTGCTATCATCATTGTTTGGGTTGAATGCCATATTTGGGCTTTGTACCAACTATTTGAATGGGGAATTTTTATTACTATTTCCTCACTATTTTGACTTATTACTTGAACTCAGTCATGTTAATTTCTACTATTTTACTACTCAGCCATGTTTACTCAATTTTAAGACTTAAATGATATTTTAAATAATGTTTAGGCTGAGTAACACTGTTTTACTATTGCTCCAGGGGCTTGTGAGAATTTTTGACTGAGTAAGGCCGAGGGCCTATATTGTGAGGAAACACTGATACTGATATGAGGCCGAGGGCCTGAGATATATACGCCATGAGGTGGCTTGATTGATATGAGGCCGAGGGCCTGGATTTGATGCCACGAGATGGCTTGTTATTCTGCTTGGGCCGTAAGGGGCACCTCTATGAGTCTACACACCCCCAGTGATCGCAGGTACGCATTGTGATATGAGATTGAGCCCGGGGGGCTGGTACTGTTCTGAGATATTGCCCGAGGGGCGGAGTTGTTGATACTGTGACCGAGGGGCGAACTTCTACTTGTTTACTTTACCTTAATTACCTGTATATTACTTGCTTACTTGTTGAAAGAAGCTGTACTTAATTTTTCACTAGTTTAGTACTTTTAAGTGATTTTACTGCTTCATTATATAATGCCATGTGCCTTACGTATTTTCTCACTTTCAGTCATTATTTACATTTATTACTCACTAAGTTGGAGTGCTCACTTTCCTCCCTGCACCCTGTGTGCAGATTCAGGCGTAGCTGATACCGCTCCCGAGTGCTGATCCCTCTCGTTTCAAGTGAGCGTTCGGAGACTATGAGGTAGCTGTTGACGTCCGCAGCCCCGTGTCTCTACTCTTTTATCAATTCTTTTTCCCTTCAGACATTAGTACTAGTTTATGAATTTAGCAGACCTGTATTATGGCCTATAGACGCTCGTGACTTGTGACATCCCGGTTAGGGCTGTGTCGGGTGTATTTATGCATTTGATCGATATTTTCCGCTATTTCGTATATTCAAATCATGTTTAGATTGCTTTTATGTTAATTAACTACTTTAAAAAGTGAATTGCATGTAATTGGCTGGCCTTATCTTCAGGAGAGACGCCATCACGATCGGGTTCGGGGTTAGGGTCGTGACAATATCGAACATAGAAGCTCATTCCATTCGAAACACTGTTGCCACTATCAAACTCTGCCATTGTCCCGAGCATACGGTGTGGATCTTGGTATTACACGAATCTATTTTCCCTGTTCCATTTTTTGTTCTGTTTTTTGCTTTGTGTTAAGTTTGGATTTAGTTAATTTAGGTTATACTTTGTGTTATTCTTTAGTATAATGTTGTTTCTGACTTTTGTGCTTAAGTCGGGTTTAGTTTAATTTTTGATTCTAGCTATCTCAATTTTCTGCACTGATATAGGTTTAATTGCTGGAAGTTTAAATGCTGAATTTTCTATTTTTGCTTGAGGATGCAGGGCCGAATTTGTGTACCCAATGTGGATGGGCTTTGAGAGTTGATTCTGGAGGAGGCCTATAGCTCGCGGTATTCCATCCATCTGGGTGCCGCAAAGATGTACCAGGATTTGAGACGACACTACTGGTAGAGAAGAATGAAGAAAGATATAGTGGTATTCATTTCTCGGTGCCTCAATTGTTAGCAGGTGAAATAGGAGCATCATAGGCCAGGTAGCTTGCTTCGGCAAATGGATATTCCAGAGTGGAAGTGGGAGTGGATCGCCATGGATTTTGTAGTTAGACTCCCACGGGGTTTGAAGAAGTTCGATGCTATTAGGGTGATTGTGGATCGGCTGACCAAGTCCGCGCACTTCATTGCTGTGTGTACTACCTATTCTTCAGAGCGGTTAGCTGAGATTTATATCCGAGAGAGTGTTCGCCTGCATGGTGCCCCAGTTTCCATCATTTCAGATAGAGGTACTTAGTTCACTTTGTAGTTTTGGAGAGCCGTGCAGCGAAAGTTGGGTGATCAGGTCGAGTGGAGCACATCTTTTCACCCTCAGACAATGGGCAATCCGATGCACTATTCGAATATTGGAGGACATGTTGCGTGCTTGTGTCATTGATTTTGGGGGTTCATGGGATCCGTTTCTACCGCTCGGAGAGTTTGCATATAGCAACAGTTGTCAATCGAGTATTCAGATGGCTCCATATGATGCTTTATATGGGAGACAATATAGATCTCTAGTAGGTTGGTTTGAACCGGGCGAGGCTAGGATTTCGGGTAAAGAATTGGTACAGGATGCTTTGGACAAGGTGAAAGTGATTTAGGAGCAACTTCGTAGTCAAGACAAAAGAGTTATGCTGACAAGAAGGTTCGTGATGTGTGTTGCGACCAAAACACTCATGCAAGTGTACGCGATCGACAAGTAATATAGTAGTAAGTATAGTATCGTTCCCACGAGGAATTGTGATCAACTTATCGACTGATGCAGACTAAAACAATTATCAATTCAAGCTAATTTATCCCAAAATACATAAATAACCAATTTACAATTTAACTAAAAATCAAACAATAATACAACACACAATTACTACGACAATTACACAATATTCTGATAACAATTTTTATAAAATATATTCCACGGTCATGGGCTTGCTAAAGATCATGCTACTTTTTAGCTTAAGACTGATGTATTGAATTATCCGGGTTATTGATTATAGGGTTAATAATACTCACAAGAATCTGTTGAGTTCTTATGCGCCTATTCAAGTTAAATTAATACCTATATGTCTATGGCATTAATATTATCAAGAATGCATTTATAATTCCTATTTTCAACCATACAAGGCAATTAAGTATATGTCTGTCTTAATCGCAAATCTTTCACCCGATGCCCAGGATTCAGATCTTATTCTATTTGATTCTATTTACAATCAAGAATTTCCTTTTTCAAGTTTAATTCAAGATTTGTAAATAGTATTTCACTGTTAGCTACGCAGTAAGATAATTAAAAGCAGAATCAAATAAGCAACGCATAACGATAAATTCAAGATTTTCAATCTAAGATTCAAACAACATAATCATCTAATACCGACGACCCCAAAATATTTGGATTTTTAGCTACACATATTTATAGAAATATCAACAATAAAAGTCTTAAACATAATATAAGCAAATACTAGGAGAAGGTTTAGAAAAACTCTTTCAATCCTTGTTACAAGATGTTATTCCTCTTTGATTTTCTTCTCCAAGATGAGTCTTCTCCTTCTTTTCCTCTCTAAAAATCTGATCTGGTCTCTCCCCCCAATAATAGAGCTTCACTGCCTTTTAAGATGCGTGTGAAGGAATTTTTACAATTATGCCCTTTTTAGTCCGAAATGGAATATTTTTGTGACTTTTTTACACACCCACGGCGTGACCCGCTCCGTGTATGTGTATTAACAAAACCTGAGGCAGAATGCAATTAAAACTGAAGCAGCTAACAAAAATACAGTGCCGCGCCGTGCCTTGCGGCACGCCCCGCGGCGCGTTAGTGCAATTTTTTGCGGTGCTTCATTTTTTCGTTTGTTTTGCTCTCCGGACTTGCGTTGTGACACCCGAACACGATCCCAACTTGATTTATTTGGCTTTTACTCAGACTTTAAAGCCTCAAATCACTCAAATCACTCAAATTCATTCTGAATTAATTCTTAAGTTGGAAAGTCTTCCTACAAGGCATAAATTATGAATTTAGTACAATTCATTATCATTTAAGCTCAAACCTTTGCAAAATGCAGTAATTAAAGTGTTGTTACAACGACTAAAACACGAGTTTTTAACCTATGATCAACACCCCACACTTAAACCATTGCTCGACCTCGAGCAATTATCATACACTTCACAAACGGACGACCTTTTTATCAAACAATTTCTTCTAGCAACACATGCCGACACTTAAGTACCAATCATAATCTTCCCAAACTCAAGACATGACTCCCAAGTGCCACGCATTTTCATAACTTGCTCACTTACTCTAACACAAAGGTAAAAAATTCTCCTTGCCTTTACAAATCATATGCCCTCCCACAAATAGTTCCTCTCAAAATAATAATCAAGAATATTCACGAACTCAAAATAGGAAGAATTAACTCACTCTCAGAATTGAAACTCATGTGCAACAGATGACATACCATATGCTTGCCCCTAGTGTAATACTCTACTATTGAGCTTATTCAGTCAAGGATCAAGTAAGACTTTAATTGGTTGTAATGTAGGCTAGGAAAAAGGGTGTGAAAAATATAGAATGTAGTAACTACACCTCTTTGAACACTTCCATACATACAACATATTTCATATTTTCAGCATCACTTCTATGTTAAACCATCTCCAACCTTTTTGAGATTTTTACATACTAACAACAAATCCCATTCTCCTTAAGCACCTTGAGTTAGGAATGTTACTACTGAAAATTCATCCCCTATATATATACATACATATACATATATGAATTATTCTTCACTCTTTTTCTGTATTTTTTTTCCAAATTAAACCAACCAATTTCTTCTCAAATTCTTTAACATCAAAACAACATTAAGTGTTCATGAGAGACAGAGGTGCAAACAACTGATATATTACATAAATTGGTAAGGTTTATAACGTGGGTTCCAAAGAAATATGATTAACAACTCAAAAGGTTTGACTAGGATATATACAATTAGGATCCTTACTTGCACATTGGCACACAATTCACTCAAGCTTGGATCTTTCTCGACTCTCTAGTCAAGCAGTTAAGCATAGTCATAATTATACAATTTAAGGCACTTACTTTAGAATCAAGAACTGAGGTTGACCTTCACAAATAAGACATATATCACTTTCTTAAGCATGTGCATTTAAGGAGACTAACTCTGTAAATTAGGAACTTTTTATTCAATTAAAATAACAAAAAAAAAAAATTATACTACACCCGAATCAAATACACCCTTGGAAAAGAACCGAGGCAAAAAGAAAAACCAAGAGGAATTATTTAAATTAAACAAAATCTAGCATACACTAAACTGAAAAATTTTAAAAAAAATTCGAACTTCTCCATTGTTTTTTTTTTTCCGATTAATTTCGTATTTTGACCTCATTTTTCATCAAGAAAATCCATCAGAGATCTAATTCGAAATTAAGAACACTTACCATATACAAACACTGTAATCTAACGAAACAAAATAAATGCAACTTTATCAGTCTAAACAAAATCACACAACCAAAAATACGAAACATAAAAAAAATAAGTACATTACAATAGGGGCAAGTCAAACCACCCCACACTTAAAAACTTGCATTGTCCCTAATGCAAAATAAAAATAAACTGGATTATAAAAGAGACTCCCTGAGGCCATTGGACTAAGCATCATCATCCTCAAAGGTGCACATGTATTCCTCGTCATATGAGGGAATAGAGTTCACATCTTCATCCGGTGGAATGTGTCCTTGCTGAGATAATCCTAACCATTACTGTGTGAAAGGAGATAGATGGTGACTTTGTTGCAACTCTTCCAAGTTCACTTCCCCTCTGGAAGCGCAAAGGCGCATGTCAGCAAACAATATCTGCAAAGTCTCTTCCACCCGGACAAATCTTTGATCGGAATTAAGTGCATTAGTAGGCGGATCTATCACATTAGTGATATCAAGCGCCCTGATAGGAAATGTTGCTTCTATTTTCCGATTGTAGTGATACTCTTCTTCAATACAATATGTCTGCAATAACCGAGTGATCATACTCGGATAGTGTAAGCGGCGCCCCCAAAAGGTCTCTCCTTGGACATGTGGTCCAGCATAATCTTTCCAAGATCAACCTGCATTCCTGTCAAAAATGCGTAAATCAAGCAAATCTTAATCTTGATACATCTGTATCACTTTGTGTTGGCAAGATTCTTGCATTTATTATCTTCAAAACAACCCTAGCAGGATGCTGGAATGTCCCTTTCTTCATGTCCTTGTGATACCCATTTGAATCTCTAGTTTACAAGGCGAAGGATTCTGCACTACATAGTTGTTTGCGAATGTGTGGATATCCGGTCTACTAAGAAACCTCTGAAATAGCTTATGCGAGTGCTCCATAAAACCCATTGTTTGATTTATGATCGTAGAAGAAAATGGGATCACTATGTTTCTGACCCTTATCTGATAAGTGGCATCTAAATTACCTCCTGGTTGCCAATTAGCATAAAATTCCTTCACCAAGTTGATGTTCACACTATCACCTTAATGAAATAGCCCTTCAAAACCCAAAGCTCGAATGTTAGTATATATAGTATTATACTTCTGAGCAAGTTTTGCTGCATCAATTGCAACTTCGGGATTTGGTATCACAGCAGGTACAAAGGACTGGAACCACTGTATTGTATGAGTTGGAATGGATCTTATGCCATATTTGCATTCTGGCACCTCATCAGCATCCGGATCAAAATGTTCCTCTTCCTCCACAACTGGTGCTGGAGGTGGTGCCCTTCTACCTCCTCGTCTGCTAGTAGATGCAACTTCAGATAATCCTGTGTTTGATCTTTTGCTTGGTCTCCGAGACATTATATTTGCACAACATGATATGTTAGCAAAAAAAAATATCATTTTAAGAGCAAGTGGAGCAAATACCCCACACTTATTTCATTAACATGTTGACACTTAGCATGTAGAACAGAGATTCAGAATAGTGGCGCCTGTCATGTTTATCGGTTTACCCCAAGGTAGAGACAATTTCACCAATTGAAAAGAAAATATCATAAAGAAACCAAAAACTATACTAAAAATATTTAACTTAAACATATAAATAAACTAGTTTATTTTATAAAATTCTAAGTTATTATACAAAGTATACTACATAGGTGCATTAGCAAGAATCTTCCTTCTCATTTTCACATAAGGCAAGAAAAAAATCATGTTTTAACCTAATGTTATAGTTATTGTCAATAGCAACATCTCACAATGCAATTTGTTTCTCAATTTGCAGAATAATTCAATTTCATGTCACTTAGACATTTTAACAAATACATTGTGAGCAAGTCTTGCTTTCCTTAAATTTTAACTTAAAATGAGGTATAATCACCAAATCAATAACACAAATCTACCTCACTTCACAACTATAACAACACCAAACCTTCACAATAATATTCAAACCACAATCTTTCATTTTCTTATATGTATTTTCGGATTAGTTTACCCCTCAACATTTTTCATCAAGAAACACAACCCACTTCACCTCAACACACCTTCAAATCCTTCATAACCACAAAGAGAATATATATTTTAAGTTTTCTACTGCTATTTGTAACGATATTAACAAAAGAAACTAAAATAAATTTATGAACAAAAATTTTCTAGGGTTTATACATATAGTTGAAAATAAAAATAAAATACAACACGAGTTACTACTAAATTGAAAGAAGAAAGAAAAGAATTACTTACCTTGCAAGGAGAAGAACTTGAGGTTGGATTGTTGGGTGAATTGGATGGTTTGAGAGTTGGAATGGCAAAGAGTTGGTGGAGGGTTTGAGAATTAGTTAATGTTTTCATGAATAAGGGGAAGGGGAGCCGGATTGTTTAAAAAAATGATTTTTTTAATTAAATACACTACCGCGTCGCGCCTTGCGGCGCGGTAGTGCAAAATTTTTCTCTGCTCCAAAAATTTTGTATTCTGCTTCATCTGTGCAATTTTGCCTAGCGCGGTGTGTGGCGTGATGCCCCACGCGCAGTAAGACAATTTTTCACAGAATTAGCCTAATTTTCAATTTTTTAGCTCAAATTTTCACCCGTACTTCATTGTACATTGATTTCATGCCAAATTCATGCTTGCATCTATTTAAATATTAGAGCATCTAAAATCTAATATTTCTAAACTAATAAATTAGTAATGTTAGTCATTGGGCTACCTCCCAACAAGCGCCTAATTTAACATCGCGGCACGACGCCACACTTTATCACATATCAATCAAATCTACCGAGGTCTTGTGACGTTTAATATCACCACCTCAATAATATTTTACACGCTGCCCATTCACAAAGAATGTACCACTTGCATTTATGTCCCTCAATTCGATGGTTCCATGGGGAGTCACACTTACCACATCAAAAGGTCCTGAATGGGACTTAAGCTTTCCAGGAAAAAGTTTCAACCTCGAATTAAATAACAAAACTTCTTGACCCGACTCAAACTCACGATGTTGGATGTGCTTGTCATGCCACCTTTTGATCTTTTCTTTATATAACTTGGCATTTTCATAAGCATGCAATCTAAACTCATCGAGTTCATTGAGTTGTAGTAGCCTTTTTTCACCGGCTAAATCCATATCCATATTTAACTTTTTGATTACCCAATAAGCTTTGTGTTCTAGCTCAACAGGTAAATGACATGCTTTTCCATAAACTAACCTATATGGAGAAGTACCTATTGGACTCTTGTACGCTGTTCGGTAAGCCCATAATGCATCTTCTAATTTAGCGGACCAATCCTTCCTATTTGCACTCACTGTTTTCTCTAAAATCTGTTTTACTTCTCTGTTGGATACCTCAACTTGACCACTCGTTTGAGGGTGATATGCAGTAGCAACCTTGTGTCTTACCCCATATTTGGACAAAATATTTTTTAGCAATTTGTTACAAAAGTGTGTTCCTCCATCACTTATCAACACCTTTGGAGTTCCAAAGCGTGTGAAAATATGCTTCTTTACAAAACTTACCACTACCTTTGCATCACTAGTAGGAAGAGAAATGGCCTCAACCCACTTAGATACATAACCAACTACAACCAAAATGTATCTTTGACTAATAGAATATGGAAATGGCCCCATGAAATCAATTCTCCATACATCAAACAACTCTACCGCCAAAATATTTTGCAAGGACATCTCGTTCCTCTTTATGATTGTACCTGTTCTTTGACACCTGTTAAAAAACATGTGCATCTTTAAATAAGTTTTGGCCATTAAAAACCTGATTGTAAAACCTTTTTTGTTGTTCTGTCTCCACCATGATGACCTCCATAAAGAGAAGCATGACACTCATGCAATATTGTATTCATCTCCTCTTCAGGGACGCACCTTCTTACCAATTGATCTGCGCATTGCTTGTATAGAAAAGGCTCGTCCCACATGTAAAATTTCACGTCATGTAAAAATCTCCTTCTTTGATCAGCCGTGAATTCTGGTGGAGTCACCCCACTTGCAATACAAAATCAGCATACCATGGGGTTTCATCCGACGTAATGGCTAGCAGTTGTTCATCAGGAAATGTTTCTTTGATTGATTCCCCTTTAGTTACATGGCTTCGGTTTTCCAACCTGGACAAATGATCTGCAACCTGATTCTCCGTCCCTTTTCGATCTCGAATCTCTAAATCAAACTCCTGCAAAAGAAGAACCCATCGAATTAATCTTGGCTTGGCATCTTTCTTTGCAAATAAATACCTGATAACTGAGTGATCTGTGTAGACTATGACTTTGATTCCCACTAGATAGGACCAAAATTTATCAAATGCCCACACTACTACAAGCAACTCTTTTTTAGTAACAGTGTAATTTATTTGTGCTGGATTAAGAGTTCTGCTCGCATAATGGATGGAGTAAAAGATTTTCTCCTTCCGCTGCCCCAGAACAGCTCCAATGGCTATGTCACTAGCATCACACATCAACTCAAATGGAAGTTCCCAAACTGGAGCAATTATAATTGGTGCAGTAATTAATCTTCTTTTCAGCTCATCAAATGCTTTCAGACAAGCATCATCAAACTTGAAGGATGTATCTTTCTCGAGAAGCCTGCACAAAGGAGATGAAATTTTTGAAAAATCTTTAATGAAACGACGATAAAAACCTGCATGGCCCAAGAAACTATGAATGCCTCTAACTGATGTCTATGGAGGTAATTTTTCAATTGCTTCCACCTTTGCTTTATCCACCTGCAATCCATTCTTGGACACTTTGTGCCCTAAGATGATACCTTCTCTTACCATGAAATNTTGTCAAGATTAATTAAACATTCATCAAAAGAACATCCAAATACAGAAAAATCATCCATAAATACTTCCACGAATCTTTCAACCATATCAGTAAAAATAGCCATCATACACCTTTGAAAAGTCGCAAGTGCATTACTGAAACCAAATGGCATTCTTTTAAATGCATATGTCCCATTGGGACATGTAAATGTGGTCCTCTCTTGATCTTCCGGGGGTATAAAAATCTGATTATATCCTAAATATCCATCCAAAAAGCAGTAATATTCTTGTCCACTAATCTATGTAGCATTTGGTCGATAAAGGGAAGAGGAAAATGGTATTTTCGGGTGGCATTATTCAATTTTCTATAATCTATGCAAATCCTCCACCTTGTAACAGTTCGAATGGGAATTAAATCATTATTTTCATTTTTCACTACAGTCATTCCCCCTTTCTTTGGAACACATTGGACCGGACTTACCCTTTTGCTGTCAGAGATTGGAAATACAATACCTGCATCAAGCCATTTAATCACTTCTTTTCTTGCCACCTCTTTCATGTTGGGATTTAGGAGGCGTTGTTGTTCTATGCTCGGCTTGTGTCCCTCCTCTATGAGAATTTTATGCATGCAAAAAGCTGGACTAACACCTTTTATGTCAGACATTGTCCATCCATTGCTCTTTTATGCTCACGTAATACTCTCAACAATTTTTCTTCCTGCAATTTAGACAAGTCAGGAGAAATAATAACAGGTAATGTATCAGAACTACCCAAAAAAGCATAAAGAAGGTGAGAAGGTAAAGGCTTTAGTTCCAATTTTGGAGCTTCTTCAATGGATGGCTTTGGCGGAGGGCCATTTGGCCTGTTCAAAGGTTCAAAGGGAATTAGTCCTTTCAGATATTCACATGATGCATTCAAAATATGTTTCATCTCTTCAACCTCATCATTAATCTCCAAACTATCAAACAACACAATTGCCTTCTCTCAAGAATCCTTAAAATATAAGCTTGGGGCAATAAGTTGCTCATCCATCTCCATGACAGAGATCAGTGACAATTCTTCATAATGGCGAGGAAGTTGAATAGCTTTGTATACATTAAAAACAGCTTCCTCATTGTCAACTCTCATGATCATTTTTCCTTCTCGGACTTTAATTATAGCATCACCTGTGGCCAAGAGAGGTCTTCCCAATATTATAGGAACTTTTTCATCAGCTTCAAAATCCAATATAATAAAATCAGCCGGGAAAATAAATTTCCCAATTTTCAGCAGCACATCTTAATCACTCCTTCCGGGTTGGCTATAGAACTGTCTGCTAGTTGTAACATCACAGTGGTGGGTTTTGGATCTCCCAAACCCAATTTCTTATACAAAGATAAAGGCATCAAATTTATTCTTGCTCCCAAATCACAAAGTGCATGGCCTACACAATATTGCCTATTCTCACAGGTATAGTAAAGCTGCCCGGATCCTTAAGCTTTCGAGGAAGCTTATTTTGGACCCTTGAATTGCACTCCTCAGTAAGTGCAACTGTTTCAAATTCAGTCAATCTCCTCTTGTTAGGCACAATATCTTTCAGGTATTTGGCATACTTGGAATTTCACGAATCGCATCTACCAACAGAATATTCAATTGAATCCGACTCAATGTAGTGAGGAATTTGTTGAACATGCAATCACCATTCTTTTTCTGCAGCCTTTGTGGAAAAGGTGGTGGTGGTCTTGGAATGTTCACGGGCGCTAAAATTATATCATCTTTCTTTGCCTCCTGTGTTTCTTTGGGAATTAATTCACCTTCGGGTATTTGATTGTTTTTTTTCGTTGGAATTTCTTCTAATTCCCTTCCTGTTCTAAGTGTAATTGCACTCACATGAGAATTTTTTTCTATATCACTTGGAAGAGCACCTGCAGGTCTAGTATTTTGATTTGCAGCCAGCTGTCCTATTTGCCTTTCAAGATTTCTGAAGTTAGTTCTGAGTTGTTGATTATCTTGCAACAATTTCTTCAACAAATCATTTGTACTTTCCTCTACTTGCTGCGGCGGCCTTTGAGGCTGATTAAAATTTCCTTGGGGTCTATATTGATTCTGATTTGATTGATTCCCACCCCAAGAGAAATTAAGATGATTCCTCCAATTTGGATTGTAAGTGTTTCCATATTGTGCTTGTTGGTTCATCGGACCTCTATTTTGTTGCCCTACATAATAAACAGATTCAGGATTTACGGGGCGCATGTCACTCGTGTGATTGTCACCACACATTTCACAACAAATTTACATTTGCTGAACATGCTGTATTTGTTGTGTCTGTACCATTGTCATTCTAATCATTTGATTTGCCAATTTTGCTATATCTGCTCTCATGGCGGAAATGTCATCAAGTTCAAGTACCCTCGCTTTCTGTTTCATTGCTCTCCTTGGTTCTCCCTCACCTTGCCAATTATGATCATTAGCAGTAAAGTTATTCAGCAGAAGTTGTATTTCACTGTATGGTATCGCCATGAAACTACCTCCACAAGCTGAATCAAGATTCATCTTTGAAGTCTCATCTAATCCATCAACGAAAGTATGGCCCAATACCTCATCAGTTTGACAATGATGTGGACAGTCCCGCAGTAGTTTCTTGTATCTTTCCCAAGCTTGGCCAAGAGTCTCACCATCCCGTTGTTGAAACCCAAGAATCTGACCCCACAAAAACTTTGTCTTTCTAGTGGGGAAAAACTTGATTAAGAATTTATTTGCCAAATCATCCCAAGTATGGATTGAATTAGCAGGCTCCTCCTGCAATCATTCTCTAGCGTCCCCCAATAATGAAAAAGGAAACAACGTCAGCCTGACATAATCCTTGGAAACATTTGGATAGTTGTAAGTATCCGTTATTTCCAAAAAATTCTGAATATGCCTCTGTGGGTCTTCATGAGATAGAGCTACATATTGCCCAGTGGACTATATCAGCTGCACCATGTACTGTTTAAGCTCAAAGTGACCGGTGAGCTCAGGCTTCACAATGGCCTGAGTCATATTAGCAAGGTTTGGCCTTGCAGCTTCTATCACCGGACGTTCTTGGTTACTTGCCATCACTGTTGGCTGTGGTTGAACTAGAATGTCCAACTCTCTTTCTGTTATGTATCTTTCTTCCAACTCCTTCCTCATTCTATGAAGTGTTCTTTCAATTTCAGGATCAAGTGGAAAGAGATTGTTTGTGCTTCTACTCCTCCGCATTCAAGAGAAGAGCCTGCGCAACACAAACAAAGTAAATTGAAAATTTAGGTTTAAATAAATAGCTAATAAAAACTTAAATCAGTCAAGTAGCTAATTTCTAATTCCCCGGCAACGGCGCCAATAACTTGTTGCGACCAAAACACCCAGGCAAGTGTACGCGATCGTCAAGTAATATAGTAGTAAGTAAAGTATCGTTCCCACGAGGAATTGTGATCAACTTATCGACTGATGCAGACTAAAAAAATTATCAATTCAAGCTAATTTATCCCAAAATACATAAATAACCAATTTACAATATAACTAAAAACCAAACAATAATACAACACACAATTACTACGACAATTACACAATATTCTGATAACAATTTTTATAAATGATATTCTAGGGTCATGGGCTTGCTAGCGATCATGCTACTTTTTAGCTTAAGATTGATTTATTGAATTATCCGGGTTATTGATTATAGGGTTAATACGACTCATAAGAATCTGTCGAGTTCTTATGCGCCTATTCAAGTTAAATTAATACCTATATGTCTATGGCATTAATATTAACAAGAATGCATTTATAATTCCTATTTTTAACCAATCAAGGCAATTAAGTATATGTCTATCTTAATCACAAATCTTTCACCTGATGCCCAAGATTCTGATCTTGTTCTATTTGATTCTATTTGCAATCAAGAATTTCCTTTTTCAAGTTTAATTCAAGATTCGTAAATAGTA